>JAUZNK010002896.1:0-27452 GCA_035046665.1 Euphysa ruthae | reverse complement strand
TATTTATTTATAAATACTTTCTCAAAATGGGTTTAAAAATTTTATTAACATGAAAAAAATCTGCGTTTTTTCTTTACAACAAAACTTTTTATATCCATGAGACTTAAATATTTACATCGAAAGCCCGAATGGTAATGGCAACGCTAAAATAATTGCTTTGCTTGAGGTTGTGATTAAGTAGTGCTGTAAGTTTAACAACATAGCGTTTTGTGGCAAGTTCATCAAAGGACAATACTTTTGAGTTCCAGGAGTTCAAATTATTTGTTAAAATATCTGAATATAAAATCGAGCTGGTACTTCATCATTATTTTTGCTTAAATTAAATTATGTTTGTGTTCCCAAAGTGAAGTTTTTACCTGAAAGTAAATTTTACTGTATTGAAAAGACTAACCAGAGGTTTTTCCCGAAAAAAATTTTCAAGTATGCCAATAAATCTCACTTATTCAAAATGAGCAATTCTAGAACAGTTTCAACAACAACTGATAGCTCTTTTATCTGGAGTCATAGAAACAATAAGAAAATTTTAATTCATTGCATTAACATTGTTGTATGGTCAATTGACATTAGCCGATACAAAAATACTCAAAGTAAGCTATTTTTTAGTGTAGATCAAAATAAATTTCTATTTAGTGTTGAAAGACTATATAACCAACTTTGGAAATCAGGCCAACCGGCTATTGAACCACTGGTTATTACTGCATCTGGAAGTAAGTTTTTATTGTTTTTTTATTAAAAAAGTTTATTTAATGTATTCAAATCATTTTTTGGGGGGTTGTAATAAGTTTATATGCGTGATTTTGATGTTGATAAAACACTTTTTGGTTATATATAGATTTTAAAATAAAGGGCCTTCAAGATGACTTGCTGTTTATTCTGAAATTTAGCTGAGTGAATTTTGATATCAAGATAAGTTAGTGACTCTATTGAAAGTAACCATTTGCATTATAAGAAGTTAAGTATCGTTATTTGCTGGAATATTGACCTCTCTGGGGTTTAAACCATCAAAGACATTTTGACTCTTTATTTCTTCGTTTTTAAAAATTCTTGCTGCTGGTCAATTTCTTTTAAAGATGATCAACTATTTTTGATAAGGGAGCACACAAATAACATCACATCCCACTTTGAAATAACTTACTGAATTTTTATTTTGTATTCCCAAGTAAGTTTTATAGCTTTAGTTTTAAACTATTTGTTTATAATAATTGTAATTGTATTAATATTTTTTGTTATTTATTGATAAGAAATACATGAAGAAAAAACATCTGACATCACTAATTACTTAGAAAATTGCAAAACATATTTTTAGGTTATAATGATTATACAATTATATTATAATTTATAATTATTAGAAAGCACTTTAGTATTATATTAATACATGCACTAAAAATTTATTTTTTATGGATAAAATTAATATTTAAATAATAAAATATATAATAATATAATAATTAATAAAAAAGGTATAATTTTCAATAAATTTTTGTCATTTTAAACCCATTTTTCAATATTTAAAACAAACTCACACAGTTTTTGCAACAAAATATCTAATGTAATATTAAAGTTTTAGTTTCCCATCTCATATCTCACAGAGGTAAATTTAGGAAAATTGATAAAATTAATTTCGAACCAAATTTGCAGGGCTGGCTAATTTATTTAAATTTTTTTTTTGGGTTTCTTTATATTGATAGAGTAAAGATTTCAAAATTTTAAAGAAATTTTTGCTCTGGACATATTTGTCCAGGTGTGGTTATTTTATGTCTAATAATCTATTAAAGGACTATAAAATGAATCCTTTAATCTTTACTGCCATTTGTTGAAAACAGGCCCCAAACCATGGCAAATATTGCGTCGATACAACAATCGATCAATCAATCAGTTTTTTCATTTTTGTCACGGGTTATGCCCATATTCTGCCAAAGCTTTGTGAAAGTTAGATACCACTGTTTTAGATAATTTAATGTATGTTGCTTAGTTTTAGAACTTTATTCCAGGCCCCAAAGCGTATCAAATTTTTTCCGAAAAACATTTTAAAATTCTCCTTAGAAAATTTTATAATTGATTTTGCTGGAATTTTGTTTGAGGTTAGAAAATATCTTTCATGGTTATCTGGATCTCAAAACATTTTTAAATCGGTTGAAAAATCTCTTAAATGTCTTTTCCATTTCTGCCAAAAACTATACCATAGAAGAAAAATTTTATTTTAACATGTTGGTCCAGGCCTCAAAACATGTCAAAAACAAATTGAAAAGTAACTTTCGCAGTTTATCTTAATTTTTAGTTAAAATATTTCATTTCAACCTGATCATAGTTTTGAAAATTTTATCAAACTTGAAGCCTGACTTTTTAGGCTAATTTGAATCTTTGGTTTTAGGTTAGTCTGATGGTTTTGAAAATTTCAGGAATCCTGTTATCAATATATTAGCGTGTTTCACTATTTTTTGTAAATCATAATAGCGTTAAAAGTTACTTGGATTTAAACAAACTGACCAATTGCAATTAGTTCATTTTATTTACGTTATGAAGTTGCACATTTATCCAATTGGATTGGATAATTATAATGGAGCATGATTTCAGAATATGTTTTTATCAAGTATTTTCGTTGGTCACTTGACATTATACGTTTTTGATTGATCATTTTCAAACAATGCATATTAATAGTTGAAATGAATGATTGATCAAAGTCAGTAAATTTTTACCTTGAAATACATAAATCAAAAAACAGCAAATAAATTCACTTTTGTTTCTTTTCTTTTTTGTGTAAAGGTAATATTTGTTTATACGTAGTTTTTATATAACTGTCTTTATTTAATTCTAGGCTCCATTTTAAGGTTGCCAGATCATAAAATATGCACCTATTAGCGAAATCTTGGTGGGTAAACAGCTGGTTTATTGCGTAATACTTCTTTTAAAATGGTCTGTCACCCTTACCAGCAGTTATAACATGTTTTATTTAGAGATTTTACAAAGTAAGCTCTTTGATCATTATTAGAGGTAACGCTGTGCTCACTGAAAGTGTCGTGTTGTAATCTTGAATTATCGTAGATCATATTCAGCTAATAATTTTAATAATTACAATAATTTTTTTCTACATTTAGTATTAACACTGACAGAAAACTTCCTTGCCGATGCTAAACTTATATATGCGTTATTCTATATACATGGGTATGTTAAACTTTCATTTTCACCTTACTAGGAAATGTGTTATTTGAGTAGCTTTCTCTTTGTTGCAAAAACAAAAAACAGCAGAAAGTTTTAGCCAAATTTTTATCCAAAAATATTGAATCAGCTAAACCAATCACCAAAATTACAGTATTGTTATGAGCTGAAGAAGATTAACTCAGTAGCACCAATTATCTTTTCTAAAATTTTTCACATGTTATGAATTTTTCACCTATTGGTTATGATAAAACCAACCAGTTAACACTTTGACTTCCTGACAAGCAAGCATTCTGTATTTCTTAAAATCTATATTTATGTTATCAAAATGGTTAGAATATAGTTTGAATAAAAATTGTAAAAATTTTAAAAATTGTTCCATTATGTTGAGGGTGAGGGATGCAAAGTGAAATTAAATTTTTTTTTTATTCTTTTATCAGTGAGTTATCATATTGCATTATTTCCTCCGTCCAGGCAGTTATTAAATTGTTGAAATTGATATGGGGTACATTTTTTTTGAGCCAAGTTCATAAAAAGTTAGATTAACATAAGTTTTACTACAGTGTTGTATTTCATTCTTGAGTGTCTGTTACGTGTCCTATGTTTTCTTCTCAGTTCTGTTTTATTCTCTCTACGTGGCATAGGTCTAGCCACATACATCTTTAGGAGCTGATACATAAATAATAAAAAATACTCATATCTATTCTCTTTATTCTTTTGCCAGTATTACTTTTTCTGGTTTTTTGTATTATCTTTGTCTACTTGTCTAGCCTATGAGCCTCTTATATAAGAAAATTTGATGCTTTAACTAATATCAATTTTCATGACCAGCCATGCAATTGATTTGTATCATTTCATTTTACCTATAATTTTAATTGATTTCTTTATATATATTTAATCAAAATCTTTGCTTATAGATTAAAATTATTTTTTCTCAACATTTCACATATCACAGATCATAATATGATGATACTGGGTTTTAATCATACTGCATGTTTTTGGTACTTAGTGGATACAGCTTCCCTATATTAATTTTATTGTAGGTCACACTTAAATGATGTTGTGGATACAATACCTAAAAGTCGACGCAATAGAAGATGCTTACTTCATTCATTAGAAACACATAAAGCAAGAGCATCAGGGTAATAATATTTTTTCTCTTTAAAGCAAGAATGTCCAATTTTCAACTACTGTCTTAATTTAAGGAAACTTTGAAAATAAAAATTTTGTAAATAAATTGCTTTAGGACCTTTTTTGATAAAATATATATATTAGCAGTGGCAAATTAATCAGTCAATCTGATAGAGTTGTTGGATTCATTTTCGATTGATGAATTTATTGATGAAGATTATTATTTAACATTTTGAAAAAAGGGTTGTAAATAAGAGCGTATAATTTTTTTGTCGACAATTTGTTTCCAAACTTTGGGCATCTTGTTTGCATTTCCAAACATCCCATCAGACCAGATTTTGGAAATTCACAAACTATCACATTCCTCAACACAACTATATTAAAGACTATAGCAAATTACTTTCAGCCAAATTTTATCAAAAACCTACACACACTGACCAATCTCTCAGTTTCAGTACAAACCGCTCTAAAATCATAAAAGAAAATATCGTCAAGACATTATTTCTAAACCTTACTTCCAGAATTCCGTGCCTACTTTTAAACTATTTTAAAACTTAAGCTATATAAACTCTAGGATTTCATTTTTAATTTTCCCGAAGATGGGAGTACCAAAGTGGATATTTTTTTCAAGACATTATTTTTTACTTTTCTAAATATTTGCCTGAGATGACAAATTTAAACATCTTTAAAATGTGTTATGCTCTCACTAAACTAATTATAATTAAAATTCAGACGTCGTGCCAGAAATTTGAGTATTTTAAGGAGTTTTGATCAATTTTGAAATTTCTCTAAATCTAGCCACGATTTGATATATTTTTGGTAAATATTACGTCAAAATATCAATTTTAAAAATGGTTTATGAAACCGAAGATTACACTCTGAAATTTTTGTATTTAAAGAATTTTTCTAATAGTTTTAATGTGTTTTCAGCAGTTGGATTGATGTTTGGGATTTACTTTCTCAAGAATGTCGCGATGAAGTAAGTTTTTTAAATTTAGGTTGGCTCCTGCAGGAAATATGGCTGAAACAACCTCAAGACTAGGAAGAGTCAGGGAATATTAATTCAAAATCCCGTCACAAATCATCTGCTTGAGGGCTTTTTTTTTTTTCAAAATTTATTGACTTGATACGTTTTTTAGTCGTTTAGTAGTTTTTAGTAGTTTATGAATATCATTATATTGATCATTAAAAAACCTTCTGATGTATTTACTGCACTGTGTTTTTGAAATCTTAGCTCCATAATATTTTGTTTGTTAGATTATTTCCCAGAAAATTTAAAAAACATAGGGAATTTCAGAGCAAATTCTTGAAGTTCAACAGTTGAATAAAATTTTCTGTTGAAATGCCCAGTCTTTAATAGCCATTAAGTTCTCTATTTAATTTTTACGGCAGAGTAATATTTGAGACCTCAGAAATAAGAGAAGTGTCATTAGCAAATAAAACTTCATGAGTTATTATTTGGGAAACACCAGAATTTTCTATTCTAAACCTCGATTATAATAATAACAATAACTGTTTTATTGTTATTTTTATTGTTCCGTTTCACTGAACATGGCAAAAACCATGTTAGTATCTAACTTGGACAATTTATTTGGCTAGAAAATTTCCATTATCCTTGGTTGGAAAAAAGACCCTGTATCTACATTTATGATAAATAGTTTGATGTTTGGAAAAGCATCTCGCTGTCAAAATTTTGCTGTAACTTTATGACAAATGAATAGGTTAATCTACAACAAATGCTAGCATTTGTCTTACAGTAAACACTGATTTTCTTCAAAGCATTTATGGTGATGGTGATATTGATTATGATGATTGAAGATGATAATAAAATTATTATGTTAATAATAATGAAACAATTATGATTATCTTATGTTAAAAGTTATATAATTTTTCTTAAAGAATATAGAATTCATATAAACTGACCATGTGTCTAGTGCTTTACAAAAGTAAAACTGTATTTTCTATGTACTAATAACTTAACATATTTTTTACTTCATCAAATTTAATCTATGATTCTATGAATTAAAGTTTACCATTTTGTATATTTTGAAAATGTAAAGATTTGACTATCAACAAGATTTCAATAATAAATTTATAGCATTATTTGGGCTCGCGTAACTGTCTACCAGTATCAAAATAGCTCTGGTTGCTGCCCTGGTTATATTCATAAAAGGTTCAGCCTGTCTTGTTTGTTTACTTCATCAGTAAAACTGTGAAATTTTTGAAAAAACAGTCGATTGTTGCAAATGAGTCAAATTTTTTTCAATTCTATGGATTATCATGGACTATTAAATATTATAGTTTGTTATTGTTTAGGTTGTTTTAATAGATTCAGATTCCTTACTCGATACACTTGACAATTATCTTCGTAAGCATAGATTCTGTTCTGAATGCAAGTCTAAAGTATTAAAAGCATATACTATCTTATCCGGGGATATTGATGGAGACACGGAAAAAGGGTACTTTTTTCTTTTTGTATTCATATTGTTATAGCTTATAGAGCTGAGCACTATTTGTTAGTTATTTGTGATGCTTTTCTTAAATGATTGATGCTTAGGTATTTGATTTTATCACATTCTCACTTGAATTTGCCACTTTAAATGAAACTTATTAAATTTTTATTTATATAACGAATCACAAGCTTAAAAGAAAATTAAAAAAAAAAAAAAAAAAATGACTCTTCGTTCCATGCTATAAAAAATTCCTACCAGTAAGGAGCTGTATGTGGAAAAAAGTAAAATAGAAAAATTTAAATATTAATTAGGATTTAAAATGCTGAAGTTAGTGATTCGGAGTCAAGCAAAATAAGTTCAAAGCAGGGATATCTCAAACCGTTCTCATGACTTTTTTGTCAAGAAGAATGTGTTAGATTTTTTTATAAGAACATGAACACTAACACAGCATAAATTATATAAACTAACACGGTATAAATTATATAAACTAACACGGTATAAATTATATAAACATAGAAAAAAAAGTAAAATCATACAACATTGTAATAAGTTTAGTCAAGAGTTAGAAAAGTAAGAACTATAAGCTTACTAAAAAATAAGAAGAGGGCGCTTAAGACTAATAAATTACGGAATGTATAAGTAGATAAGTTTATAGTAAACAGCCTTCCCCCTCAAAAATTAGAAATGATTATTTTACATTTTAGTGCCTACTGGTGTAACTAAAATCAAAAAAAAAATAATGCATTATTTATTTGATTCCTATAGCTTACACGTAATTTATTATAATTATTACTGGAGAACAACAAAATAATAACTCTGATTTTTCCCTTCCAAAATTTCCTGAGTGGCTGTCATCTATAAACGATTTATTTTCTTATTACAGACCTAACAACGATTATTTTGTCAATACGCTCATATTGTGTACATTGAGTGCATTCGCCGGAAGTTTTGTTTATGAACAGGTATACGGATAAGTATGTCCTTCCAGATAGGCTTCAAGCGCCTGAATTTGGAGTGATTTTCCTTTTTTTGTAATTCATGCTGGAATCTACAAATAAATTTTTTATATGCGGCATTTGAAAATTGTTTTTTTGTATTGTCTGGTCAAATTATTCTTTAAAAGTCATTTGACTTTTCGAAAAAAAATAATTTGAAAAGGCTTTTTTTACCAAAAAACTTGTTGAATTGGCAGACTTGTTTTGCAAGTTTACATTTATTAAAAACTGACATTTTGAATAAAATTGTTGTTCTTCAATGGAAGTTCAAAAAAAATGTTTAAAGATCCACTTTATTCCACACAGAATACTAGCGAATTATTTTTTAAATGTTGTGCATAAATTCCAATGTAGCTCAATTCACTGGATTCATCTTTTACGGCAAATTAAATAAGTCAAATCAAAGCATTGCCTTTCTTTTATGGTAACTTTATTGATCAGTTTTAAAATTATGATTTAGGTATTGTGCAGCTTTATATGAAGGATTAAAAAGCTGTCCAAAAGAGCGTCACATACACGTTGTATGTGACACAGACTTTATAGCACATCTTATCGGGAGAGCTGAACCTGAATTAGCTGGTGGGCGCCGAGAAAGACATGCAAGAACAATTGATATAGCTCAAGAAGAGGTTTGTTGGTTTATTTCCATATGGAATTTCTTGCGAAGTTATTGTATCTCAGGTTTAAAGATTTTTTTCACCAACATATTTCTAGCATCATCATAATTCTCAGGTTAACTTTAATTTTATGTGCTTGATTTGATGTGATTTCACCTAACCTTAAAATTTAATTTGTGTATATGCTATTGCTATATTTTATTTTAAAGGAAAAAAATAACCCTTTGTGGAATATGGGTAGCAAAATGTCTGATTAAAATATCAAATATCTGATTAAGAATTATGCAAATATCTGATTACGAATTATGTAAATATCTGATTAAGAATTATGCAAATGTTAGTCTAAAATTAATATATTGTTGTCAAAATCCAGGTTTGAATGTAATGACTTCTCTTTTTAAAATTATTTCTGCTGTTAAGAAAAATTTTCCAAATTCAGAAGCTTCTTAGATAAACTATATTATGTATTTTTCTTTTTAATTTGATTATTTTCCGCTTTATAGACATATTAAATGCATAGTTTCCAGAACTGAGGGTAAAAGATAGCATTTGACTTTGAAAGGTATGGTTTTCCTGTGAGGGAGTGATTGATTGCATTGTTTGTTTGTTACTTATAGTAGATCTTCTATCTGGGCTTCATTTTAATTTTGAATTTGATACTACACTGCCCTAGGTGAACTGTTAACTTATACCTGTTCTTTCGACATTCTTTTATACTCATCTGAGGGTTGAGCAGTACAATTTAGTCCAGATTGTTAATCACCAAAGCTTTTTTTCTAGTTCATATAGCTTTGACGGGAGTCATTTCTTGTGGTCTTTGTTTTTTCAACCAACTTGTGTTTGCTATCGAAATTAGGGATTTTATTTATCCAGTCGTAATTTTTTCTCATGGCTAGTCCAATAGAGGCGATCTTTTTGCATTATTTTTGTTATCGAATACAAGAAACAGAATTGAAACTGTTAAAACATAGGCTTGTAACTTCACATAATAAATCTATTGGATAATACCCGGATTATCTTGTTGAATTTTATCTTCATCCTAACCAATCTTTATCCTTAATGTATACAGAGAAATCATATAGATAACCTCTCACTCTAGATTTAACACAATGGATACCACATGATGTTGACTGAGGATACTCAGTTTCCGTGAGCGTCCTAGTTTGTTATTTAAAAACATTATTGGAATTCACCTACAAGTACTGCTCTTTGTAAACAGGTGTAATGTATTTTGATTTGGTAAAAAATTTCTTGCGACAGTGATATTTACCTTATTTCTTTCTAAATTTCATTGTGTAAGGTAATGAACAATTAGATTTAATCTGCTCAGTTTTAAGTCCTTAAGGTAATTTAATTGACTACATGCAGATCTAATGAATCATTCAACTATTTACCCTATTTTTGAATTTGATTGGGGCTTCATTAGTTTGGGTCTAAATTATTTTAATAGCTATTAATTTGCATTGAGAGGGTTCATTCTCCTTTCCCCTTCAAAAAATTTAGCATATTACCAATTTTGAAATTTTTTTGGGTGGGCCAGGCTAAATTTACCTAAACCGAATTTAAAAAAATTATATACAGTGCAAGTAGTCAATAACTGTTGGTTATTTTTAGGTTCTGACATGTCTTGGTATCCATTTGTGGGAAAGATTACACCGTTTGTGGCAGAAATTACGTGCAGAAGAGCAGACATGGCAGATGCTATTTTATTTAGGCGTAGAAGCATTAAGAAAAAGCTTTGAGGTAAGTTATTATATTTTTCAAAAAAGTCTTCTCAAAAATTATGTGATCCTAGCGTTTTTTCTTTTTATTACCAAATTAAAAGTCAGTGCGTGAATTATTTTGATATCCAGATTTATAATGCACGCTTAAGCTTTATTTTCATATTAATGAAAATATTAAAGTGAAGTTATTGCATCATGTCTTGGTTCTTCTGACACAAAAAGGAATGATTAATGAAGCATTCCATTGTTTTCCGCTTAAGCCGCTATTTTTATGCAATCTGTTCACTGATTTTCTTGGTGTTAGATTGACGTTTTTATATTGTGATTTATTTTTTCTTGCATTTGATTGTTGGATTCGTTTTTGAAGTTTAACATTTTTTTTTCAAGGGTATCTTTCTTTTTTCCAGTTTTGAAATTTTTTGTAAATTCTATAATTGCTTTGAATCTTTCGTTTTCTTTACGATTCTCCACGTTTAGGAAACTTCATATAGACAAATAAGCAAGTTTCTGAAGAAAGTAAAGATATAAGTGAAGAAATGCCCAATGTTGAGCATGATACATCGAACATTTCCTTCGTAGATTGACGATTTTTTTAAACTCGTGTTCTTATACATTCTCTTCTTTGTTTGAGTTCTGCTTTTGTAATGTTTAATTTGGCGTAGTTTTTTTTTTCTGTCTTTTCCATTCTTTCTCAAGGTATTTCAATTTTTTGCGTTGCCGATACTTGCTTTGTCTTTGGGCGTTTGTTTTTCCCGTGTCTCTAAATGAAATCATGTCCAAGGTGACATAGACAGAATTATAAAATTTTGTAACAGACGTTATGATAAAGCGATAGGACTGAGTCTGAATTTGTCTGTTTAGGTATATGATTTCAATTTCAAGTTTTATTTTACTCTGCTTTGAAAAGTAATGCCTGTTCATATAAAGCTTCATTTGTTTCAATAGACTAGTTTTTCAAGAACTTTTTTTCTCTTAAAATTATTTATACGAACTAATTTAACTAGTGTAACGTTTATTACCAAATCAAATTTAGTAACATGTAATATTTTGTCAAACAATAATAAGGTATCTTAAACTTACATAATAAAGTAGAACCATTTTTGAATAAAGCCTTACCCAAAGAAATTTTTATATATCAATAAATATACAGTAAACTTTAAGCATAAAAATGTAACATACGTTAAGATTTTTAGAGAGATTATAAATAAAGTTAAATTTATGAATTCAGCAATTTTAAAATAATCAAGTTTCATAAATTTATTTAATGAAAAGATTTCATGATTTTATCTGATATATATTTTGATCCAGCATTTCTTCAAAATTTAAAAATAAACGCATCTTACTTTCTTTATGAAGTTGCGATGTTGTATGGTTTCTTCTCAAAGTTTCTTGATAAATTATTCTTACACACGTTGTTGTGATTATGTTTACATCTCTGTTAATCAAATTTATATCTTTCAAATGCAGTAAAACGTTTGAAATCTCTATTTACTTTAAACGTTTGAGCGCTCGTAACAAATGTTACTGTAACGTATGTTAAATTACACCTTTAAAGCCACATATATACGATGTTGAAAAATAAAATATTTACTGTTTATAATATAAGGGAGACGATTCCATAAGATACTTACCGTAATATTTTTAAATATCTGTTTCTTGTTTTGTTAAGAAATGCAGTAACGTTTGTTACATATGAAAATTGGAAAATCAAATATTTTTTAACTTCACAGACAAAAAAGTTAATTTTTAAGTAATTTTTTTGTTTTTTACTTTGTAAATCTGTTTAATATATTCATACACATTAAATATAACTTGCGCTTGATTTTAAAATACTTTGAATCGACTTACAATGAAGGTAGCGTATGTTACATTCAGCTTGAGGACAAAATTCAGAAACCAATTTCAGAGGTTGCATATTTTTGCTTTTCAAGTTAACTTTTTCTTTTTACTTTAAGCCCTGTAGCAACTTTCATAAAGAGAATTAGGATCTTAAGTAAGATATTTTACTTAAAATTAAAGCTCAAACGAAGCAAAGTGGCTTTTTAACCAACCACAATCCTTGGTTATAAAAATTTCTGTAAATAAAAAAGGTTTAAAAATGTTTTAATCGTATCAAAATTTGTGTTGGAAATATTCCCACCAGTATTTTTTTCCTTTTTTAGGCACTAAACGCTTGTGACATTAAATGTCGCTCTTTTTTTTAGAATGGCTCGATGATGAATGAAAAATAATTTTTTAAACTTATTGTAGCGTTAGTTAGCTGTACTTTATCATTATTTATAAAGTACTTAAATAATCTGAGAACTTTGGTTTGGTTATTTTCCACATTCTATTATTTTTGTCAATGGTATAAAATTTAAGTTTTAAATTCAAGCGATTATCAATTAGTTGAGAGGGGGCATTCCCCTTGGAAAGTTATGTTCTGATCCTGCCAAAATACTTTATAAAGTAAGAAAATTTCTTGCCCCAAACCATTTCGGATTTTTTCTGAGAATTACTATTTTTTATTTTTCTTTGAAAAAACATGAAACTGGAAATTATTGTTCTTCATAATTTTAGCATGTTTGCCATTTTTAAAATGCTATTGGACCACAGGCTTCAGACCGCAGGATGATATTAAACTCAGACCTTTTGAACCTAAAAAAAGTCAAATTCATGATAAAAAATCATTTTTTATTACTTTAAAAGCATTTTCTGCATAATATATTTTTTGCATTATTTTTAAGACTGCAGTAGAGGAAAAGCAAGGTATCACTCAACTGGAGCTCGTAGTTGAAGAAATCTCTGAAGCTGAACGTGCCAAAGAGCAACGTAAAGAAAATAAGCGTATGAAGAAAAAGAAACGAAAAGAAAACAAAGCAAAATTAGTTGAGGACAAACTTTGGGAACTAGAAAATGATAATGATAAAAAACCACGAAAAAACACAGAGGGAAGTGACAATGATGAAAAATCACCCACCGAAGGAGAATATTCAGAGTCTTTGGATGGTAGTGAAAAGTCTTCCACATGTAATGGTTCACAAATTAGTCCTCGTAAAACCGACGATGATGAGGACTCTGTATCTAATTGCAAATCAATAACTCCTCCCTCTTCGCCTACACATGTGGTTACTATGTGTTCAAATAAATCAGATAAACCTTTCATAAATCCTCCTTGTAGTAAACCATTGAAATGTCCTGTAATTGACACTTTTGAAAATTCGCCTTGTATTAAGGACAGTAATAAAATAGATAAAACAGATACTAAATGCGTATCCCCACCTTTTACTAAAGTTACATCTTTTAAGTCCTGCTCCACAAAATCCTCCCATCAAAATACTCAAAATGATAACAATAAACCGAATGTATGTAAATGCGTAACAGGTATACTTAACGGGTATAATTATCATAATGATCACCATTCAAACGATATCAAAGACAATAATAAACGTAATGTTTATCAGAATAATTGTAGGATCTGCTCTCCTAAAGTTGGGCCAAGGTTTAACCGCCATGAGGATCAGAGATGGAAGGGGGGTGGAGATGTTTATGAGAAGTGCTATAGCTTAAGTAATGGCCGTGGTAGAGGAAAGCACAGAGGCCAAAAAAAGGTATTCTTTTTTTTTTCTTTAATTTTAACATGTTTAATTGAAAATATCTTAATTAACATTTTAATTAATCTTAGTTAAAAAAACATCTTTATTAACAGGATTTTATCATTAAATTTTTATTTTATTTCAAATAGGATTATTGTTAACATTCTATTTTATTTCAGATTTTATTGTTAAATTTATTAACGTCTTTTTAAATACAACTGTCTGAATAAACAAGAGGAAGGAAAATAGCAGACAGCAGAAATTTTCAATAATTCATTTTTTCTGTAACAAACCCTCTTTAAACTTATTTTAGCCAATTTTGTTGTTTAAATAAATTTGAGTTTGTTTTGCTTTTGCCTATAAAAACATTTGTAAGAAGGAATTATAGTCATGTTAATATTACACTGTTTATTTATCGAATCCCTTTTAAAATTCAATATATCAAACCTTACTTTTTTCTTTTCTTTTTTTTTTTTAATGCTACAGGAGTCTTGTGGACCTGTTGGGCACGCTCATAATAGATCAGATAATATTAAATACTCTCTTCATCACACAAAGAATGGAGACAGCTTACATCATCACAACAGTTTAGAAGTCTCAAGTAATCCAGAGGTGGAAGACGAAGGAGAACTCAGATTATTAAAGATGATGGGTTGGAACACAGAGGTAAAACTAGTTAAAGTAGTCTGCCCTTTTTCTACCTTGATTATATTGATTTTTACATAGTTCGTCCTTTGAATGTATGTGTTAAATTTGAACTCTGGAAGCTTATTTTAATATCTATTTTTAATATTTTCCAGAAATATTTTTCTGATCTTAAATTAGATGTTTGCAGAATTTTTCAGTGAAGTACGCAAATACAGTCATAAGTAATTTTTGGACCGGAAGTTATCTTTGATTTTTTAAACACTTTTATCATTATTATTATAAGCGAATATTTACACAGGACAGTTGTGTCAGTAAAATACTTTTATAAATGTGGACCCTGTTGTATAAATAATTAGTAAAATAAATTATAAATAAAATTTAAAATAAATTAAAAATGTAGATTAAGTTTATCAAAAATGCTTATTCAGCTCTTTTAATAAATTCATCGTAATCTTCAGTTTTGCGGATTTTTAAAGGCAATTTGTTAAAAAATTTTGCGCCAGCGAAATAGCATCCGTTTCTTCCAATTTTTAATCGTACTTTGGAAGACGTATGAGATTGTTTTGATATCTTGTTGATTAATGAAAAATATTGATGAAAATTAATGCAGGTAACATTTATAATGGACTTTTTGACTCCAATACAGTTATCACGATTGATGATTGATTGTATTGGTTTTTTTCCCATGTCCAATAACTGTGTTTGCTCATCTGCTTATAGAGTGCAATTGTTCTTTGTTTTCGTGAAAAATCGATAATCGTTAAGTTGTACGTTAGTAATGGAACAATCATCGATTCATAAACCTTCTTTAAAACTTCCAAATTAATCATTTCTAGTAACCTTAAGCATGGGGTTGCTTTTTTATATTTTTAGTCAAAGTTTTTACTAAGTGTTAAATTAACAATGTTACCGAGACATTTATACTCTTTCACAAAGTTTATACGGCACCTTTATATTTTACATCAAAAACTTTAGTTTATAATTTTTTATTTTGAAGGGAGAATTTACAGCAATGAATTTTTAAAAATTTGGTTGAAATATATTTCCAAGTGGGTTTTTCATGAGACAAGATTGAAATTATTTTTATTTCGTTTACACTAAAGTTCTGTTCACACTTAACATTAAGCAGGTGGGAAAAATTACAAAAAAATTAAAATAAGCACTATCGTTAAGTATGAACTAAAACTACCTGCTTATTGCTCCCTCATTATCGCTATTTTTTTTACTATCGCAAATATTAAAACTTATAATTAGCGTTTACTATCGCTCATATTAAGCAACTTCAAAGCAAACCGACAAATGCACAAAACATTCTGTATGGAATATAAATTAAATCAAGAAAGAAGTTTGTCAGGCGTCAAACAAAAACAAGAAGTTTCTAAAATATCAGTTTAGTTTAAGCTTATAAAATAATAGTTTTATTTTTTTCCCCATGGTCTCGAAATCTTCGGGTTAAAATCCGACGGGGGATAACCATGTCTCTGGGGTCTTCAGCCTTTGTTTGGCAACCTTCCTACTAATGGTTTTGCTATAAAAGCACCTAGTTCCTTGAAGTAAACTAAAGGTATCGTCAGTTGTGTTAGTAAACACTAGTTAATAGTTTTACTCTTATATGATACAACTCTTTGTAATAAAAATAAACATGTAGACGATGTATAAAATTCTGCGTTTTTAACTTTGCTTCGAATAGTATTGAGAAAAATTCTCCATCTCGCAGACAGTATACCAAATGAGTTTTCAATGGTACGTCTTGCCCTTGATAGCAGTTAATTTGTTCTTGACTTCATTTTCTAGGATAAAGTCACATGAGCCATGTTTTCAAGGGAAATATTTCATTTCCAACTAAAAATTATAGTAGGGGTGATCAGTTTTTATACTTTTCTGATTATTTGTAATTTATTTTCCTCAAACAGCCTACTCATCCCAGAATTCATTAACACACCACTATCATTATTACTACGATATTGTTCGACATCCTTAATTGTAAAACAGTAATTTACATCACAGATCACAAGCAATACTACGATACTATAAAACTCCTTATAGTTAGAAAATTGAGTTCCAGATAATTTAGGATATACTATACGTAGATATTCTCCGTCCAATGCTCCATTGCAATGAGGGAAGTTCCACTTCTTTTCAAACTCTTTGGAAATCTGCAACCATTCATCTTTAGTTGAAGGAAATATGACAAATTAATTTTTTAAACTGTCATAAATTGCCTCGCAAGTTTCTGCTACGATATTACTTGTATTAGATTTGGTTATCCTGCAGTTAAAGCTTAGATCTTGTTGGCCTTTTCAGTAGTAGCTAGAAAACGTATCGCCACGACTACTAATATTTCTGCTACGGAGATACATTTTCTGAAACACGTGTCTTTTTTGCCACTTTAGGACCCAAATTTAACAGATATTCGTGTCGTTCTATTGACATTCTCAAATACCTACAGCAACAGAAATTATCGTAAATGAATAAAGTATAGTCTTTTGAAGCAACAACAAAAAAATTCAGATTAAATACAATAAAACGAAATCGAAAAAAATATTTTTTTTAAATCGGTACATTGAAATCTATTTTTCTTGCATTTACATGGCATGCTTGAACAGTTCAAACAAATTCAAATCTGGAAGTTTTCCTTAGTTTTTTGATATTTTTTTATCTTGGTAGTAAAAAGTAGACATCATGAAATCCTCTTTAAAAAAACGTAACCTGAATTATAAAGATTTTTAAGAATTTTTAAGCCTGCATATAAGTCTAAGATAAAAAAAAAGTAGCTTTAGCGTATGTTTTTCTGCGTATAGTGCAAAAATAATGGTTAATTCCTCTCTTTTTATCCAAATAATGACATTCCCGATACTTACTTTATTAATTTCTTTTAGGATTCGACTGGAATATCTGAAAAGGAGATTCAAGATTTCGTAGATAACCGTTTAGAAGTGCAAACGCGTAGACAGGAGCTTCGCGACCACTTGCGCGACCAGTTCCAAAAAATGTCCGTCAGCTGTTTTTCAGTGAATTGTGTAGATCACGTTTAAATTTTAATTTATAACGACGCTGGCGCTCGATTTATATTTTAGTAAGAAACTTGCGCAAATTTTTTTTTAGACATGCGTGTGTAAATTCAAGAACTCCTATTTTTCTGATAAATCTATTCTAAGAGATACCTTGTTCGCGTTTGTTTTTTATTAGTATTTGTTTGTTTGTCCTTTCTTTTTTTATTTCTATGTTTTTTATTTTTTTTATTAGTTTGCTTGTTTTTTAATTAGTTGCTTTTCTTAGTCCTTCGTGTAGAATTAATTAGTTACCCATTTTTATAAGCAAGCGCGCTAATATGATCTAATAAGTAATAACCAACGCTATTACTAAAATTCTTTTGTTGCTGATTGGATGCGGCATTTTCTGCTGCATTAAACTATGTACGAACAATCAGAATTGATTTAAAAGGTTTTCTTTGTTTTTTCTAGTTAAGAAGCACTAATAGGTAAAAAAAAAAAAAATCTTTTGAAATATTCCTTAATAAAAGATGGCGTGAGTTTATGGTGAAGTTAAATTTGCAATAAAGTTTCATAAATTTTTACTTAAAAATTTTTTAATTGTTAATGCAAGGTCTTTTTTTCTCTAACATTATTTGGTATGCTTCATTGCACAGATAAAATATCTTGCGTCTATAGTTACTTGAAAAATAGCATTACCATGAAACATGTCATAATTTTATGGTTAGTGTACGTTGCATTTTGTTATTATTGTATAGTCCACATATTTATAAATCGGTGAGAGTATTTGAAAATCTGACTTTATCATTGTATAGAGAGTGTATAACATTGAAATGCTCCGATTCATTTAGCTTGAAATCTCCAAGGTCACCTCTTAGAATCCTGATGAGGTGCCGAAGCTCATTAGAATCTAGTTTTAGTTTTTTAGTACTTTTTTTTTTCTATTATTATTACAACACGTTGAAGCTTGCGTCGTTCAATTTATTTGATTATATATAAATATATATTTTTTATTTTTCTCTGGATTTTTGATGATGAAATTATGCAAAGAATTTGTTTAAAATGTGATAATATTGTGATTTAAAATTTTCCACATAAAAAACTTCCTGATTTGTCTTATTTCTTTTTGTAAAAATTTTTTAGAAAACGCCTGTTAAAGTTTTAATAGCACATAAAACCAAAAAAATAAATATAACTCAAGGCTAAAACAACCCTGCACCATAAATATCCCCTTCCTTTTCATTAATTTTGTCTTCAAAACCCTTACGCTTGTATCTAAATTTTTTTCTCGAATATTTGGTTGATTGTTTTGCCTTATAATCCATCATACGGACACGTTCGCGATCTTCGTGCATACAGAACCTTTCTGTAAATTTTCCCAGGTCGACACCACATTCAGTTAAAACTAATAATCCAAGCATACCATCATTGAGACAAATAATTGCTGATAAAGCACCCATTTTCTCACATTTCCACTAACATACACAGGTTTTGGACATTTACGCCACAACATATTGTTTTAACATTCGTTTTCATTTTGGGTTTTTCCGTGCAAGCACTTTTCGAGTAGTGCGTTATCACTCAGGTCAATAAAATTGGCTTTATGAGTTTTTTTAATGGCTTTGGTAGTAAATTTTTAGACTTGTAGGTATGTGTACCATTAATAATGTCGCATTGAAATTCGCACCAAGAGTCTGGGCCCCGTGGGCACAATTCATGTTGCGACTCATCCGAATCGGCCTCCGAACAATGATATAACAGTGCCGATAAGTTTTTTCAACTGATAAATCGTTTTACCGATAAACTGTCTAATCGCTATTCCATAATAATTCTGAAGTTTATTTATTTGCTTATGGGTTAGTTTTTTTCATCAATTTTGCTTCATCGTCGTTCCTCCCTTTGAATAAATTTTTTAACGCACGCAAACGATTTTCAACACACTTTTGTACGTGGCCGACACACTCCATCTTTTTAACCGCGATGCAAGGGTATGGGTCGGCTGCTACGATATCATGATGAGATTTTGTATCTCCATCACAAAGATACTCTATGTATCTGAACCCGTTAAACTCTTCAGAAGTGGTAAACATTTCAACAAGTCCATTTGATTCCATCGAACCGGACGACCCAGTGTGGTTTATTGGGCAATCGTGTCCTTCAATAAAATCGCGATACTCATCCGTATCTTTCTTTTTCTCCCAAGTGGCACATGCTGTATATTTTTTCGTTTTGACGCGGTAATCAAGACATTTACCAGAAACAATCGACTCAAATCCATTTAACGATGAGAAACCCCACTTTTTTCAAAGGTGGAGAAATATTCATCAAGCCGTTTAGACGGTCCATAGCTGTCAGTCCTTTTCCAATTTCATGGAACATGTGTTTACATCAAATTTGTTAGCACCTGGCGACGAAGAAGATGATTTCTCGACTACATGTTTGCTTGAGTACGTGGTGTAGCTCCAATCACACATTGTATTACTGCATGAAACAGAGAGCAAATTAGGAAGACCTTTTATTTTGAAAAGATATTTTCAAAACATAAATCATTGTTTCGACACTTAAGACATTAGGTCTACATTAGGTGTATTGTCGGCCATAACAGCATGAGATGCTGTTGTGTCGTTATCATTGTTAGCGATATTTGCATCGTTTCCAGCAGGATTTCCTCTGTATTTTCTCTTTTTGAACGTGTTCATAGGTCCATTCAACCTTCTTCTCTTTGCACGAGCTTTTATTATTTACAATTATACCTAAAACAAGAAAAAATAAATTTTATAGCTGGTGTGAATGTTTACAATACACACACATTTCTAAGTGTTCTAATATAAACACTACCATTTTTTATACCACAGTTCACTGGATTTGTTTTTCTTTGAATATACGATATACGCAGTGGTTTTTACGGCATATAAAGTTTAAACGGTATTTACAGTCATCAAAAGGTGATGATGGTTGAGTAAACCCTATACCAAATTATTTTTTTAATTTTTGGAAATTACCAACTTGCAAAAAAATAGTCATATATTAAAATCTGCCAAAACATGGCAAAAGAGAGTTACATATTCGAAATCTTCGATAAATTTTAGTTCAGAAAACATGTATTTTAAAATTTTCATAAAATTATTTTAATACTGTAAGACCACCTTAAAAAAATCTGCCATTAGCACTAAACAAATATGTGCCCATAGAAGAAGCACCAGGATGACTGAAATACAAAAAATAAATTAAGGTAATTAATGCATCCCACTGTCTATTGGCACGACTTCGGTCTGCGTTGCATGATTGATTATTGGTTGTTAAATTCACTGACCCATAGAATTCAAGTCCTGTCCGATTTTACATTTCCGTCTTTTAAATTATGGGGAATTGGCTGATACCTAAGGTGTTAACATACATAAGGTCTGCACCAGTCTAATTCTCATTTATTATTCTACATCTTCATTTTTTAACTTACTTCAGAGAGTTAAAAATATGCATTTTTTTATATTTTCGGGACCAAAAACCTGACCGATACGTTGAATAACGCCAAAACTAAAACAGGTGTAGTTGTGAAATTTTCAAAGTATGTTCTTGTTATAAAAATACTTACTGAAGCAAACCCAGATGAATTTTAATCATGGTTATATAAAGTTATTCAAAATTATATTTTCAGTCAAAAACAAGCCCAAATTTTTTAAAAAAAACTGCATTGTATCTCAGGAACCGGTTATCACTATTCATTGTTTTTTTGTTGAGTAGGTGCATTTTCTGTACCTTAGATGTATTAAATTTTGCGAGTCGAAAAAGAATTGTTTTTCGCAAATGTGGGACTTTAAAATTTTTCTGAGAAGCAAGAAACTTCGCGAAAGACGAAAGTAAGAAAATTTTTTCTCAAAAAAATTAATCGTCAAAAATATTTTTAATATCTTCCCATTCTGAGGAACTGGAGTATTCTCTGAGTTCATAGCGCTTCAGCTTTTCCGGAGACAATGAATACTAAATAATTCCCTGAACTCATTGGCCTCCATTAGTAGGCAAATATTTTGGAAAGTGTATAAGAATGGGAGAATATTCCCGACTTCTTAAACCCGCTCAATATAATTTTCCTCCTTGAGTTCAAAACTCGGGCACTTTTGCGGCGGTGTTGTTGTTTTCATTTAAAGAATCTGAAAACTCTGGGTCATTTGGCCCCGAATGAAATCAAAACAGCTTTGTTTTCTTTTGACCCTAGGCGTGTACGCTCTTTTTGAATGTTGTCAGAAGATTCACCCGCCTTTTCAAGGAGTGGATACCTTTGTACAAGTGATTAGCGGTTCCAATTGAAACGGTTGAATTTATGATCACACATTTGTGCCTTGTCGTCTTCAAAAGTCTTTAAACCAGGTTAACCAATTTTTCATGTGGGCGCTCAAGTAGTTTGTTGGTGAGCACTTTCTTTGAGGAATTTCCTTTACGAGTAGCTTCTTTCATTTGTACCATATAGCTTTTCTTGAAACCAAGTACGGTGCTTTTATTCAAATTTGGGAAACTTGCTCTATTTTCTTAAGACGAATGCAACCCCATGTTTTCCAATTACAAATCGGTCTTTGTTGTTGTATTCCTTGTACGATCCACAGAGATTTTTCTTTAGAGCATTTACCGATTTGAAAACCCATTTGTTCAACGAAAGCTAGAAATACCCTGTTAAGTCACTGCATGTATGCCAGGGAACATTATAAACCATTCATTGCTCAATAGATATGAAGAACTGCTAAACGTATCTGGAGTTGAAAGATGAAGTTATGGGAATTTTCCTGGCCATTCCATTATTACCAAAGAAAGAAGATACTATTCCCGAATCACCACGGAAGGAAAAAAAGAGTGAAATCAAGAGACATGTGTTTAATCTAAAGAGACAAAATACTGCAAATTCAATTACTGTTGATTAATCGAATGTTTTATCCGCCGTACACAGCATCTTATGCAGTACTTGTCCTCTTGCTTTACCAACATCTGAGCAGATTTTATAATTTTTTCGCGTGTATTTAGTTTCGCGAATTGATTACCTTGGAAATATTTTGCGTGTATTTATTTTCGGGATTTTGTCATCGTAAATTTTTTCGCGAAATCTGCAAAAATTTCGAGGAAATCCTACAATCTGTTAAAATTATTTATCGTAGCGCTTAAAAAATGTCGATCTGGTTAGAACCGTTAAATGTTTTTAAAATTCTACAGAAAATGCTTTATTAAGGATTTTCATAAAAAGTGGTTTTGGTGTATCGTTTTGAAAACATATCGTGGGTGGGATAGATGAACAAAACAAATAAGAGCGTGGTTGTTATATTTCATTGTTTTCTCTTTTTTTTTTTAATCAAATGTCTAATATGGTTAACATATGGCATATCTACAAGTAACACTTTAAATGAAGTACAGATGCGACTAAGTTTGAGCTGCATCCTTCTCTAGCACAAAAATTTAAAATAAAAGCAGAGTTGTTTTTTCGAAACTTTCTTGAATCATAAGGCATCCATCCTTAAAAAATTTTCTGAAACAACAAAAACGTTGCACATTTTAAATATCAAAATGATCACACATACTTCAAATTTTTATCGCATATTCTTTACAGGTAGATAAAGATAAGATTATGCGAGAACAAGTTTTAGGTTGGATATAACTGAAATAACGCAATACTTACATCATGGCAAAATATAATAATGTAAATATAATTTCCTATTCGCAAACCCTGGTTTATACCCATCAAAAATATATCTTAAATATATATCTAAAATTTCAGAGGTAATTTATGCTGCGCAGCGTCTTGGAAATGATGATTTTGAGAAAAATTCAGTTAAGTATAAAATAATCTAGCACGATAGACGTCTCCTTTTTTATCATTATTTTAGTCTTCAGAACTCTTGCCTCTTGACATTTTTAATGTCCTTTTGGTGTCAGTGGGTTCTGTTATCATTTTCTTGCACTGCTATTATTTTTAAAACATTTTTTTAAAAAACAAGTGGTTCATTTGCCATAGTTCGGCTTCGGGAGATTACATTAACATCAGCAGAGAAATTTTTTTCTGTGTAGTTATTGCTGCAGATCTAGAAAAATTAGGAGAGATGTTCTAAAAATGAAAAGTGATATCAAATTTAAAATGAAATCAATAAATGTTACATTTGATGAAAGTTTCATCAAAATCAAGTGTGAAACCATCATCGCTGTTTGACCATCTGAAGCATCATCGCAGAAATTGCTGCTAGGTGTTTAGCGGACCATGATCATGTAAAAGCAAACAAAACTTATAAGCTAAACATTTTTTTTTGATCCTAACAAGTTAATCCCGATAAATGATAATATTAATCGTATAATGGTAAGTAAAGTTTCTACGATTACAACAACAACCAACGACTCAATTAATCAACTGTTCCTAAAATAGCTATGACTAATAATATAGGTTCATCGTATCCAAGCGAGGAGAACAATTTTTTATCTTCACAACTTATTTGTCATGATATTCAACAACACATGACAGGAAATTCAACTGAAATAAATATTAACTTAAAATATATATCCTACTACTCCTTGTAAACGTATAAATTTCAAAATGTAGAGCAAAACACAGATGCATTTATAAATTTGCGAAAAAATGAAATAGTTGGAAGTTGGCTTCCTGCCTTCCCAGGTGCATACGCTAAAAATAAATGTGAACTTTATTGGAAAATTGTAAAAGAAAGGCTGAATGAAAGTGATTTAGTTAATAATAATTTCAAGAACGTTCGTCATGGCCATCACTTTGAGAAAGAAGCTCTAGTATTTTTTAACAACCAGACATCAAATACTGCACCGTGTAGGTTTTTTACTTTCAAAGATGATAAAAAATAACCCTAACGCTTTAGTCGCTCCAAACCTACTTCTTGAAATCAAAATCTGAGCAGAAAATTGAAAAGAGCCACTGTTAGATTTGTTTAAATCCCCAGCTTGTTTTATTCAAACGTAACTTTGACATACCAATGCACAGAATCAAATTATTGTTTTCTTGTAAGTCCTATAAACCTGAATCAAAAAATGCAGAAAACTTCCTTATCAAGAAAAATAACATTTTGTGGGGTGTAACAAGGTGTTTAATTGAAAGTATTTTTTCCAATACACCAATGTTAAACTGGCCACATAAAGAATATAAAATATTTGCAATAACAGAAAAATAACCTTGGTCGAATTCCGACTTTTGAAAGGTTTAGATAATCTACTGAACAGTAATGTTGAGCTGCAAAACCTGCTGGCTGAAACTTAAACTCTGTATAATGATTTTATACCCATTTAATACATGGCATAATCTGCTGACATGAAGGTTAGATCTCTGTTCTGGGTGCGGAACTTTCTTCCGCCTGAGAGCATATATATAATATTATATATAAGGCTACCATTCGACCTTATATTGAATATTGCTGCCATCTTTGGGCCAGAGCATCTGCTGTATATCTACATCTTCTTGACCAAATCCGGAAACATACACTTCAATCACTTTCCAATCTCAGAAATACAGCCTAGTTTTCCTTTTTCGGTAGATATTTCCATGGACACTGTTCTGGTCTGTTTGAAAAAAGTAGTACCATCGCTGAACACTTTCCCAAGGTCTGCAAGGCTTGCATCTGCTAAGGCTTGCATCTGCTACTCACTTATTAAAGTACAGGTCCCTAAATTAATTCTCTTTACTAAAACTTTTATTCATCAAGCTTCTTCTCGCTTGTGGAACTCTCTTCCGTTGGATTTTTTAATTTCTGACTATTATTGTTAATCTCTCACACTATTCAAAATTCGTTTACAGTAAAGCTTTTTGTTTTAGTTGATAATACCCTCACTCCAGATCATACTTAATAAACTATAAATTCCTTTTGGATAGACTTTGAATATCACTTCATCCAAAATTATACATTATAGGAACCTTAAATTGTTCGCGATTGAAGTTTTCAAATCTTTAAATTCTCTGAATCTTACTTTTGTGCAACTAATTTACAAAAGTGCTCACGGGTTTGGTTCTGGTGTACTTAGAGCTCTCATTTGAGCTTACGGTAAAGAAATTGGTTCCCGGGGTGGGTTCGAACCCACAGCTGTAGGATCCGTAGACCAACGCCTTATCCGCTCGTCTAGACCACAAGGACACACTTCCATTAAAAGCTGAGCACTCTATATTTTTATAGCGAGTCATATTCTATTTTTATGACGGTTTCACCGTGAAAAACCGACCACCTGAATTTGGTTAACAGTGTAATAATAACCTTATTGTCAAGAATCTATTTTTCATAAAATTTTTAATTTATATTATATTTTAGTTGTAAATATTTTACTTTATATAGTGACGAAAAAAATGCTTTTTTATGGGTGCGCCGCTATGATTTATGGATCTTTTTTTTTTTTTTTTTTTTTTCTCCATATAAAAAATATAGTGTCTGACCGATCAACAAACCGTTTTGAAAGGTTGGAAAAATTTCGCTTCACATTATTTTTATTTCACAAAACTAACAACTAACCCAAACATTTCAGCGTATTGCTTTTTTGTTGCTCTTTTTGATAGTGCAAAACCTTCCTCAAAATAAATTATTGCAAAAAACCTTCCGCGAAATCACACGTTGCACCTATCTTAGGATAAGCGCTCATTCAGCATAATTTCTTATTTCAGAGATGAGAAAACGGTTTAAGTAAATATTTTCACTGAAAGTCATTTTTCTTTTTATATTTTAACAAGAAACCATCTGTGGTTAAGAGAATTTTAAAGTGAATTTTCACGCATTCAAACAATTCAAACACATTTTCGGTTTAATTTCAATGCCAAGTTTACCGGTTTTCTGGGCGAGATACAGGGTTGGTTTCTATATGCATCAAAAATAATTAAAAATACTCAATAAAACTCTTAACTGTTAACATTGTTTAAGTAAAATGAACCATTATAAAACTATTTCAATCATGTTTTAGCAGATATGTATCCGGCAAAATAGTTTTTGATAAGGGAAATGGCATTAGCTACATGCTCAGCTAATCCAAGGATTTTTTAATAATAAAATAATAATTCTTATAGCCAGAGAAACGCATTAAAGCCTTCCCTTAAAAATTTCTCGAGTTTAGTCTTTAAGAATATAAAATAAAATTTTAAAACTTTGCAAAATCTTAATTACTTTCGTATATTTAAATAATAAAATTCATACGAAATGTAAAAACAAATCATGCGCGTGTAAACCAGGTTAGTTTCTGAGTGAAAAATGCCTTGCTGTTGTAACTTGACGTTTGTAATTTGAAGAACACTCGATATAGTGATTCTAGGTAAGTTTTTCATTTTTTAATGTAATGATTACTACTTCTTCATAGAATAAATTCTGTGTAAAGGTCTGTAAAATTAGGCCGCAAAACATATATGTTAACGTTCCTAATAAAACTGAAATTCTGTGGAACTTAAACTTATTCCTGAAAACCCTTTGATAACTACTGTTTTAGGAAACATGTCTTGTAAGTACCTCGTTATCTTTATTTTTGTACTACATTAACCTGCCTGACGGTCTGGATTTAGGTTATAATAATTTGTGGGGAGTTTGGGAGATCTTTCCTTCATTTATGAGAATTTGGTCAAATAAAAGTTTGCTTATAGTATTATAGGGACCATTTTAATGGACTTGTCAAAGGCTTATGACTGCATTCCACATAAACTTCTGCTAGTAAAACTCGCAGCATACGGTTTCTCTAAAAAAAAGTTTGCGGTTTATAGAAAGCTACTTCCAATCAAGGAAACAAAGAGTTAAATTAGGTTCTACGCTTAGTGAGTGGTTGAGCATCACACTGGGAGTTCCTCAAGGCTCTATTTTAGGCCCACTTCTTTTTAATATATTTATAAATGATATGTTCTTTTTTATAATAGATTCCGATATTTGTAACTTTGCAGACAATAATACTCTTTACGCTTGCAATTTAACCTTTGATAAAGTTTGGTCCCGTTTATCTAAAGACCTCATCAGACTTCAGGTGTGGTTTAAAAATAACTATATGGCAACAAACCCTGCAAAGTTTCAAATAATGTTGTTGGGAATGAAAACCCCACCAGTCTCTTTTAATAATGGTGGAATAGGTGTATTGGTAAAAAAGTGAAGTGGAACTGTTAGGAATTAATATCGATTCTAAATTGACTTTCTCGAAACATATACGAAAATTATGTACTATAG
>JAUZNK010002895.1:0-11211 GCA_035046665.1 Euphysa ruthae | reverse complement strand
TATACTGCTTTTATCTGAACCCTCACACTAAAAAGAAATTGAATATCATTTTAACATAAAACCATTTAATACAAACCTTTATTTCCACAATCTTTACAAATAAGTAATTCCTCATATTCACCATACCGGTTTCTTTCAACAGTAGACTGACAATAATCACACAACAACTTTTCTGTTCCAACTAACGTACCAGCCGTTTCTGGCTGAAATAAATACAAAAATTAAATTACTTATTATAACTATTACTACTTATTTCTTATTATTATTACTTATTTCTTTCTAAAACTAAATTCAACTGTTCAACTTTTTCCAGCAAATAAATGAAAAAGTTGATCTTAGGTTCTTATTAAAGCCGATGATTGACAGTTTATGCAAAAAAAAACATTTGAGCAAGGTTATCTACACAGCTATTGGTTATAGAAATTTGAACAGATGTTTAAGCACAAAAACTTAACAAAGATGTAACAACTAAAAATGAAACAATGTTTGTAAAATCACAAGGGTAACTAAATAACCTGAGATAATTTGAGAATTTCCAATTTCAATATTATATCATAGGTCAACTGACATCACCCAAAATGCATTTAATACTTGTGATTTAAAAAGAAAAATAGGATATGTCTAAAAGTATGCTTCAACCTTTTCTTTTAACAACTTCGACTTTTTTATTCTTTACTCACATTAGCCTCAAAGACACTGCTTTCAAATATTTAAAATACACTGTTATGCTTATAAAAAATAATTTACACTAGTATAAACTTTATAAGAACTCTAAAAGTTTTAAAGAACTAAATCTGAAAATATATACTTTTCTTTTATTTTGAAACAACTTTTTTAAAAAATAAATAACTTCTAGAAAGTGCGAGATGATACATTATGTAGCAAAATACTAACTGACATTGACATGTCCATGACAGTTTTAACCATTATACATTTTCACTGGCTAAAAAAAATTGTCTAACCTTTTATTGACAGATTATCCTCTAAAAAAAACAAACAACTTACACTTCCAATGCTATCTTTCTTTCTAAGCTTCTTAGAATCATCATTTTCACCCTTGATGCATCTGGACTGCACAGTATTACCATTTTTGGTCATGCCATCTATCGGAAAATCTGTAGTGCCTATATCATTCATAAAAGTTTTATGATGCTCAGTGAAGCCAGCATTTTCAACATATTTATTCAAAATATCAATCAGAGGGTACAGGTCTGACCATATGGTGTATTTCATTTTAAATTTTTCAGGAAAAATACATCTGTGGTTAATTGGTCTACATATTTGAGGTAAATTACTAATTACAGCCATCTTTTTTAAATTTTCTGATTGAAACATATTGCTATTAATTTCCGTCTTTTTTACACTTTCCAATAAAACAAATTTAGGATGAGTTAATTGACCAGAGCCACTTGAAATTTTAAATTCAACACCGTCTTGTATACTCTTATGTTTGATCAAGTGATCTTTTGTACCATGTTCACCATTTTTTGAGCTATACTTACCAAGTTTGTTTTTCACATCATGTTCAATTATGTCATGCTTACCTACATGGGCAACAACATTCAATTTATCTCTTTCCACATTGCTTTCAAGTGAATTCTGTTCCATCTGTAATGAGTAACCCATTTCTAGTTTAATTTTCTGATCTGTAGATTTTAAAAGAGATAGCAAATCAATTTCTAACCACATAGTCCAAGCAAGCATTCTTTTCTTTGCGAGAGTATCCATGACATAAAGCCGACATTTTTGACAATTCTGAATTAGGTCAATAATCGCCTTGGATGATTGGGGCAATTGTGTACGATCTTTCATCAATTTACGTAAATTAATAGGAAGTCTTTCGTTTAGCACATAGGATTGTGAGAGTGCTAAACATTTGATATAAGTTTTTATTTGAGAAAAAATTTTCTCAGGCCACGTGCCTCGTTGTTTCATTTTATCAATGTAACAGTTCCAATCGATAGGAGACAGCATAGTCATTAAAATACAAATTAATTCTAAAAGAAATCTTCGATGAGGCAGTTTAAATGGATAAATTTTATCTAAATTTTAAACTAAATTTTAACACTGGTTCATTGGAAAGACTGACTTATATCTCTAAAACTCTAAATCATGAAAATGTAAGTTTAAAAAAGAAACTTTTATGCAGATATTCATTTGGAATTACAGCGCATAAAACAGACCTAAAACCTGAAAACCTGCTTCGGAAAATAAAACGTGAGTTTTCTTTGATTTTTCAATGTTATTTGAACTATCATTAAAAACATACAAAGCTTAACCTTGGAAAAACTGACATGCATTCAGGCCTTGCCATGAATCCCGAGCGATTGCTCACGCTCGCGTAGAGCTCGGGTGAATTAACTTTACACAAGTGTTTAATAGCTCATGTGAATTTATTGCTTTAAAAAAAAACTAAACATATTAAATATATTTTAATGTTTTTACACTTAATTAATATATTTATATATTATATTTAAATGATCATGGACGAGTAGATTCACTAATATATTCTACCAAGACAATCAGCTTTATGAATAGTTATCATAATTAAAACCCGCATGAGTAAACACAAATATTCTTTTGTAATAAACTCCCTCATAAACAAAAAATGGATACCACTATTTAGTTTGTTTCGTTTGGTAGTATACTTAATATTTTGATGTATACTTTACTGGCCCTAATTCACTGTATTTTTAGATATTTAATGCTAAGTATAAATAATCCCAGTAACTGTGATTCTTAATAATGAACACAAATTAAGTAAAAAAAAAACTATTTTCTTGTAATAAATAATGGTATTTAGAAAGATGATATAAACTTCCCGCCAAAATATTTATATTTCAGTTGATATTTTGAGTAGGTTTTAAACACTTTAATTATATTTTGAATACGATTGAACAACTAACTCTCGTCCGCAAGTTAATTTTAAATTCCATTGTTATTCTATTGTTTATCTTTCCAACCCTGATCCTTTTATTTAAAATTACTGCTCATTTCTGAAAAGTATGGTTTGTTTACACAGTGCAGAAGAATTGGAATTAAAAATCCATGATGAATAAAGACCAATGAATTAAAAAAAGATTATTTTGTTTTAAACAAGCTCAAATTTGTATACATATCAATATAATGAAAAAAGAAACATTAAAAATAGATTTATAATTTTGTTTTCACTTTGCGCTTTTGTTTTCCATTTCTTTATTAAATATAACTACTAAAAAACAGATTTATTAATATTATTTTTTATAAATTATATTTCATTTATTTTATATTCATTATAATTAAAATGCTTTGCAAAAAAAGTAGAAAAAACTTATTTTTAGGCACGACTTGCTGGCAACCAGAATTTTTCCACTTTGTAGCCCTTTATATTATTGACATTCTTTAATTTCATTTATTTTTAAATTAATTTATTTTTTTAATTTCTTGTTAATGTTTCTAAAGTCACAGAAAAAAAAAAAAAAAAAAAAAAAAAAAAAAAAAAAAAAAAAAAAAAAAAACCTTCCTTTTAATATAATTTTCCTGAAGATGCATACTTGCATAAATAAATTTGATTTTTTTTTTTTTTTTTTTTTTGATGATGACTAAAATAACCCAATGAATTTCATTTGAAGATATTATTTTTCCAAATCTATGTTATATTTCATGAATTTTATAAACTATTTGCTATATGATTATAATTTTAAAATAAGATTATAACTTCGGGCCACAGCAAGCCTTTGAAATTGCAGTTACAAAAACTTTTCAGTTGATCAGCCAATCCTTTTTAAATTTAAACAAAATTTTATATATTTTCTTTATTTGAGATAAATTTAACTTTATTGCAAAATTTTTATATAAAAAATGTTTTATGAAACAAATATTGAATTCCGCTATACCCTGATTCATGTCAATTTTACTTAATGTTACATACATGCAACTAACTAAACAAATCTTTTCCTGATAACATAACGTTTGCAAGTATAATTTTGACAAAAACCAATTCAAAATTTATTATTTCAAAATTAATTCAAAATAAAAAAACTTAAAATAATTGTAATTATTAAGATATTTATTAATGTCTTTTGTTTTATTCATTAATACATTGTCTTTTTTTTCACTTTACAAATTTCTGATCTGGGAATGATGATAGAGAAACATTATCAAAATGTAAGTGTGTTGCATAACCCACTTCATTTAGAGTGTAAATATTTGACCTAGCTAAAAAAATAAAAAGCCAAATAGAACCGAAGCTGTTTAATAACCTGCCTAGCTCTAACACTAGTTGGTACATCTGATAACCCAACATCGTCCCAATCCTTTGAATATTGCAAAATATAATTTTTTTAAATAATAAAAACCCTTCAAGAAAAAATCAAGCGAAATTTTATATCTTTATCTAAATTTTATATTTTATATCAAGTTTAACAAAGATAGATGTTTGTTTTTTTCAAACAACTTCTACTTGCTACAGTTTCAAATACAAAACTAGTTACAAATTACATCATTTTGCCAGTAAAACATATTAAGAACAAATAGACAAAAGAAGACATAAACCTCAGATAGTCTATCTTGTCTAGACTCTATCTAGTCCTAAAAAAATCTTTTTTTTAATAAGTTGTTTTGCAATATTTAAAAATAACAATAGCTTCTCTTTAAAAAAATGAAATTCAAAACAATGAGTTTTAAAAAAAAACAGATTTTATACAATTTTCTTTTGGTTGTCCAAAAATAACTACATTTTCAGCATAGATGGAGAAGTAGTTGCGCTGTTTCACTCCTTTAGATAAAAAAAAAGCAAAAAAGTAAAATCAAAATAAATTTGGTTAAAAAACAGATTTTGGAATGTTAAATACACTTCATAATCAATTTACAAAGCCCAAAAGTTAAACCCATCCAAAAAAAGTATAAAGACTTGCAAGTGAAAACTATTTTGTGCTAATTTAGGTTAGTTTAAGATATTTCAACCATTTGAGATTATCAAAAACTTGAAAGAAAGCCTTTTTAACAATTGTCGCATTTGAAAAAATTAGGCATTCCAATTGGTTTCATTTCAAATCAAAATTTTTAGAGTAAATATTGGACTAAATTTCTAATTTAGTGTGATATTTAACGTGCCTAAATAATCATTAGAAATATCTTCTGGTATTTAAGGGAGGTTTTTTATAAACGAATCACTTATTGAAAAAAATTAAAGGCTAATGGCTATACCATTTTTCAAAGCATCTTAAATGCTCAAAGTGTCAAAAATGAAATTTTTTACCACCAGGCAGGTAAAATATCCAGTATGCTCAAAATATCAGAAATTATACCTTATCCAAAATATATTTAAAATTGCTCATACGATTGAAATGTTATTTTATCATGAGGAAAAATTTCAGAGTAAGCAACAAGAATTCTTAGATAGAGGCCGTATAAGTCAAAGGGTACTTTTTAAGGTTGCTTAGGTTGAATAAAATAAAAGTGTCTGAAATTAAAATATTGATGGTCACAATATAAAATTTCTATTTATTTGTAGTAATGGAAAGCCTACTAAATCAATGAACAAATTCCAAACGAAATTGTGAAATGATATGGAACAAATGTAATTTTTGTTATCAAGTTTAATCCGCTTAAAGTCTCGATCATATGTTAGAAAACTTTTTAAAGAGAAGAGATAAAACTTTTGAGCGTATTCGTTTAATCAATTCGATCTGTTTTTAAAGTGTTAGCTAAGAGTGGTGACATTTTAAAACAATTAAAAACCTAAGGAATCATCTTGAAAGTATTTTTTTAATTCGTATAAAATTAAAAAATATAAAAATAAAAAGAATGTAAACAACTAATTATCACAAAAAAAAAAAAAAAAAAAAATTTTCAGTCCTTATATGGTTTTTGGGGTGGGCCTAAGACTTTATATATAACTATGACATTGACTTGGGTGTGAAAACAAAAACAAAGCATTAAAAACACTGACCATGCTTAGCCTTTTCAAATATGAAGTTCATTTGTTGCAGCACTTTCTTTGTCAGTATTGCATCAGAGAGCTCTGTAGATTCTTTTTTTATCAAAACCACCTAAAAAGTAATCAGTAATAAAAAAAACAGACCTTGACTAAATACAAGATTTTTTTTGAACTAGAAAAAGTTGTCTTTGGCAAATTACTTCTGAGGGTCAAAAATGTTCAAAAACATTTTTAAGACTGCCCAAATCTGTTTTGTTACATTTCAATTTCATCTATGAAAATTTATGCCAAACCTAGCACCCAATCACAAACCTAGCAACCAATAAAACAAACCTAGCTACCAATCAAACAAACCTAGCAGCTAATCAAACAAACCTAACACATAAATCTAACAATTTTTGCAGGTTAAAAAACTATTAGCAAGTTACTTAGGCCAGAAAAATTTTTTATTAGTCAAAATTATTTATTCTTCCATCGATTTTTCACATTCAATACTTTATTCTTTATCTTATTGTTTTTTATTTTCTACTTGAGCGGGTTTCAAAGAAAAGTGCATTAAACATAAATTCATTTTCTTGTAAAGAAATAAATAAGCTAAGAAAAGCTGTAAACAACAAACCTGTGCAAAAAATAAATTAAAAACATAAAATATTGTGCTAATAATCATAAAAGCATGATTTTTTTTGGAGAAATATATTTTGTAGTAAAATGAAACTCTGACCCACGTCCAAAACATCTGTTTTGTGTATTCAACAGACCAGAACAGTTCTGAGTGTAAAATGTTTGTAGTGTATATGTAGTGTAGCAAGATATTATAACACTGAGCAATGTTTACTAAAAAAACCTTAGTGTTAAAATTTCCTCAAGAAAAGTTATAGCACATTCTTTTTCTATAAAAATCAGGGCCAAGCAAGTTTTTAAAACATAAATATTTCTGTATTCAATCTTGTTTCTGGATTACAATTAAATCAGACAGAAAACGGACAACATTTTTTAAAATTGTGTTCATATGTTAACCCTTTGCGTCCCATTCCAAGCAATTGCTGAGATTTCAATGTAGTGAAAAAAACCCACCCGCGGAAACTGCGATTTTTGACCGGTAAACAACTTTTAATAGACTGAAGACCGATTTTATTGAATTCTTTGTAAAATTCATTTCAGAAAAGTGCAATTAAAAATTGATTTTTCATGCTGTTACCGGTTCAAAAGATGCATTTTCTACTTCATTTTCATCTGATAATGAAAAAGTAGGTAAAATTAATTTACAAGAAGACAGCGAAAATGATCAAAACTATCAGTTTTTGGCTTTTCAGATAATGAAAATGAAAAAAATTATTTTCTTCAAGATAATGGTGTTCGCTCTACTCCAAAAATTCTAAAGACACCCCCCCTGGTTTTGATATTAACAAATGGGTAAATGAGGATAATGTTGTTGGGAAAAATGCTCACCTATAACAATTATTTAAAGTTTACCAGGCATTGATCATCTTGAAATGCCTGATAGCAGAAAAACAAATAAAAGTTATAAAAACCCTATTTTAAAAGCTGCTACTGAAAGCTATCTTTAGAATTTATTAGAGGTTTATCTTTATGGCTACATGTCTTAGTCAATAGCACAGCTCAATAATACACATTTATTTGCATTCAATTCTTCCAAAAATTACCTTTTTTATAATCTTTTTTTTTTAAAGATGGCGTGGTGTGTGAACATGGGTAGGTGGATGATTTTTTTTTTGAAAGCCCTCACTGAACTTCAACACTTTAATATAACAGAAGTTATGACCAATAGTGAAAAGAGAAAAGCCACAATGGAAAGATATTTTTAGAGTTTGTTAGATGTTTATGTTTATGTTTAGCTTTATGTCTTGGATAAGCTCAATAACAAACATTTATTTGTATTCAACTCATAAATAGTAAATTATAGAAGTTATTATTTTTAACTGGTAAATAAAAGTATTCTTTAATGGCGAAAAAATATTCTGTTGTGGAATCTAGTACAACGTTAGCTTATATTGATTGACAGTTATGATTTTACTCTCAGTTTTTTAAAATAGAAAAGTTAGTGTGTCTGGCTTTATTTTAAAGAGATGGTTACAATCCTAACCTTCGATATGAAAATATTGCCGAAAATATTAAAAGTAATCAAGAGCTTGGTTGTCCACCAATTAAAATGTCATTCCTAAAAAATGATAATTAATCTGAGCTTTTAACAGGTAATAATGGGAAGTTTCATAACTCTTGCAAAAACAAATTTAGTAAATTAAAAATAGTGAGTGAAAAAAAGACAAAAATGAAGAGAGCGAGAAAAATATCTCCACGATATCGATAACGATATCGCCACTGATATAGTCAAAGGGAATACAGGAGAATCTTTGAAAACTATACAAACAGTATATCTTCGACTACTAACATTTAAATAAATGTTTATTTTATCTAGTCACGCGGTTGTCATTACTAAATGTTCCAGGGCATTTGAAAACCTTTTTTTATCATAAACAACTTGCAACTTAAACTGATAAGTCATATTTACATCAGATTAGCTTTTATTCTTGTAATTCATGCCTAACATGTATTGAGATAATAAAAACACATTATTCTCCATTTTTTAAAATGTTTTTATGACTATACCTCGATTTGTAAATTTTCAATATAAAATGTCTTAAACTATTCTTCTTTTTACAAGATCTTTCCATTGGTATATAATATGTATTATTCTGATAATAAAAGAAATCCATTTGATGACATATCTGGTCTGTAAAATTGTGTTAAGTAAAAATTTGAAAATGGGCCAGAGTTTTATTTTAATCTATATCAGTTATTCTTCATGTGGTTAAATTTCTACCCTTTTACCCCTAAAAGCACAATGTTAACATGAATTACCTGGACTATTATGTGGCATCACAATTATTTATTTTCAAGTCAGATTTAAAGATTTTTTAGGAATCATTTATTTTTCCAAAATAAGGCAGCAATACAATATCCATGGATGAACAGTATAATAAATTTCCTTACTATTTCTTCTTGGTTAGAAGCACCCATTCCATCTGAAGAAAAGCACCAACATTTCTTCTCTACACAGCAATCCACTAGAAAAATACAATGTACACCATTCCATATCATAAAATATAACTGTATAATTAACTTAGGATAGTAGTGGTAAACACCATAAAATCAATAAGCAATAACAAGAATTTTTGAAACTCCACAAAAGATGTTAAGAACATATTAAGTCCAAAAATGACCAAATGCAAATGAGTACCCTGGTTTCACCAGCAAACAAATAGTGATTTACTAATCTGACCTATTTAAAACACTCTTGCAGTGAAGAGTGTTTTTTTCATCTTTACTGCGGTTCTCACAGGCCTAGGGTACTTTTTTAAATGCTTTTTTTTTTAGTTTTTTAGTCATCGTCACAAAAACAACTTTACTTGATTCAAGAACTATAAGTGGATGTAGATCAATAAATATTTCTTCTGAAGAGAACCCAGAAAATCAGCTTCACATTTAAAACTTAACACGTTGCATAAAGGGTTGATAAAAAAAAAAACACAATATTCAAAAATAGACTGAATCAATGTATCACAGAAAAAAAATATTTAAGTTTTGGTACATTGATCTATAATATATTTCATGGGTTGATATCAAAATAAATTATGTAACTCACTGAAATTCTTTGGAAAGGTTAAGGCCTTTCTCTCACTGCAAAATCATATAATTTTGCAAGTACAAGAAACATTATGTGTGGGTATAACCAGCTATAAACAAGCTGGAACGCTACCAATATTTAATTTATAATTTAACTTATAAAAATTCGCAAAGAATTAATGTGAGAATTAATATTGTATTTCTAAAAAGAAAACTGCTGAGGTAAGCTTTTCTATGATTTTTATACAATCTCTCGAACTTTAAAGAGCCCATTTCCACAAAATTCTTGATTTTTGAGTTTGCATGTAGAATAAAAGAACTTACTATTAATGGTTTTAACCCTGACAACAAGGTTCTTGTTAACAATGAATGAAACAGGATCAGCAGCCGGATCTAAAAAGTAAAAAACAAAATTATCATGAAATTGATTACCATTCTAAGTAAAATAGCATGAAGTTACATTAGAAAGAACTAATAATTTTTTTAGATAAAATCGTAAAATAATTTCATTTTATGATTTTACCTAAAGAACTTTTTTCTAATCTAACTGCCTGAATATTTAAAACTTGATTACCACTTGAGAATTATTTCAGGAAAAATAAATTATGTTACAACAAGCACTAACTTCAACGCAACGCAAAGACAAATCAATTTTGTCATTTTTTTTTCCTCAAGAATTAACTAGATTGCTCTATTTGAGGCAAAATATCTTTATTGTCCTGTTTATGTTAAATACACCTGTATGCTTTGTCACTTGATCACTATGCCTCATGCAAATTCACTTTATTATTCAGAGTAACGTCTAGAAATATTTATGTTTTTCCTGGAAAACATGCCTGACCGGATTGGAATCCTTATTTGGAGACTATATTTGTATACGAATTTTAAGGAAGATTTTTTCTGAAAAATAATAATATAATATAAAAACAGAAAACTACGTTTTCTTATTATTTGAAAGATAATAATAATAAAACAAAAAACAAGTATTGTGAAAATTTAAAAAAGAAATTAAAACAAAAGAGTTATTTTAAGCGTTTTTTGTCTTAGAATCCTGGAAGGAAACTTTTAGGAGACAAATTATGACTTGATTACAAAATTTGCATGAAAAATTTGTCATTTAGGATTCTGCGAACATTTTAAGTATTGAAACCTGGTCGAAAGTTAAACAATCAAAGAACAAGAAGCATATAAACCTCAGCAAACCCACAAATCTTATTGAATTAAAAACATGCCAAAAATTGATACTGAAAATCAATTTCTCACAACGCTTTGTTGCTTTAGAATTTTTTTAAATAAGTTTGTTAAATTCTTGAAGCACATAATACATCTGCATGCAACCAATAACCAGGCCTGAAATCTCACAAACAACAGCTGTTATATGATTTGTTTACCGTTAATTTGCTTGAAGAGTCCAACTAAATCTGGGTTATTTACAATTCTTGTTTCTAAAAAAAAAATTTTTTAAATTGTATATATATATTTGTTGTTTCGAATTAGAGCCAGATATTTTTTAATTATGGTAATTTTTTAAAGGGTATTGTTTATAGCCTGAGTAATCATCATTACTTATCATCTCTTACCATTACCAACTGAAGCGAGACCAACTGAATATCTTGTTCTGCAGTCAAACTGTGGATAAATATAGG
>JAUZNK010002894.1:0-11212 GCA_035046665.1 Euphysa ruthae | reverse complement strand
TATATACACTATATATATATATATAGAATATAAATAAATTTATATATTTTTAATACATATCAAATACAACCAACAAGCCAGGTTGGTAATAAAATAAAATCTGCTGAAAAAATCCAATCACAAACGTATAAATAAAACCAAACTAATGTCACGAGACGGAAATATTGAACAGCGATTTTAAATAATTTATACATCAATCTTACATGTTTTCACAGTTTTTGCGAGAGCAGAAAATCGAGCGTAGCAAGCTTTGCTTTTGGAGCTCAAGTGGCATTAACCATTTCATGACAACTACACCATGGATTCCATTTCCTAAGTGAAAACTGCACCACACCGCATTCTATAGATATTCATGCCAAATATCATAATTTTTAGGCGCATAAAGCATGTATTATTTGTATGTAGTTTATGATTCAATATTTCTGAGAGAAATCACAGGTTTTTAATTAGAGATGAAATGTCTTAATTTGTACTGAATAATGATGAAGTTGAATGTGATTCTGAAATCATTTTAAAGTATGATGAAGAATTAATAGTATCAAATAACAACACAATAAAAACAACTTTGAATGACAATAACGAGCTTTTTCCACCACTTTCACCTGAAAATTAATATTCTCCAACTCTTTCACCTGGTACAACCTATAATGTAGCTGTTGAACAATCATCACTTAATAAGATCTCACCAATACCAAAACGTGTGAAAATCAGAGGTTGTTATAAATCTATGCGCACTAGAAGAGAGAAAAATTCTGTGTTGGCAAGAGATGATTTTCCTGGTGCTTCTGGTGATAACGGGATTGGTGCTTGCCAGTCATAACACTTTGGTGAATTTGCTGTTCGCCTTAATTGCCCCCATAAAAGTCATACACACTGAGGCTCGCAGTGGGACAAAATTTTTTGACAGACTTGACCTACAGCTGGAATGGAAGCGTGTTGAAGAAGATAATGTTAAGCATGATGATAAAAAGTTTCCATTTGTCTCTTTTGAAGGTATAAAGGCAACGTTATACGGGATAGATTTGGTGTTATAGAACTATATTTGAAAAATGGAATCCTTGAATGCCTTGAAACAAACCACTTTGCTTGAGATTTTTTTGAGAGATCACCCAAACAAAGCAATTAAATCACACCTAGTTTCCAGGGAGCCAGTCACAGTTGAGATAAAATTCTACTTTTAGACTTGATATATTAGTAGAAATGACCCCATTTATGGTGTTAATGTTCTTGACAAAGTTCACTTGCGTAAAGCAAGACCATTTTATGATGTAATGAGATATCTTTACAGAGGAATATTAAAAATTAGGTTAAAATTTCTAGTAATCTTATTTGTTGAAAACACATAAAAAAAATATATTTACAGGAAATAATTATTTGGATAGCTAGAAGAAGACAAAAGTACAACACTGCAAACAACAACATTTCTCATCATATATATTGTATATTTCACTTCACAGGATTCCGAAACTTGGCGCACATTTTAAATAGATCTTTAAAACAGCTAGTTATACACTAGTTTTTAAATCATCTAAAAATTTAACAAAACAAACCAAAGAGACTGACGATTGTGTCATGGATGGAACTTTTTTTACTGTTCCACCCCAGTTTTAACAATTTCTAGCGCTTATGAATTTAATGAAAAATGAAATATCGTAGGTGTCTATGCAATTTTAAGGAGTGAAAAGCTTTAAACATACGAAGAATTCCAAACGGAAATTCGAGAATTAATTAACCGTATAATTCCACACATTGTTATGATTGATTACGATCGTTCAATGATAAATGAATTCGTGCAAATTTATCCAGGTTTTCCAATACAGTACTGTTTGTTTCATCAATGCAAATTTTCAACGTGTCTAAGACTCGGGCCTAGCTCAACAGTATTAACTTCAAATCTGTTAAGAACAATCATTAAAATGATCAGTGCATTGAGCTTTGTGCCTGTAGCTGATACCATTAAAGTTTTGATGAACTATGTAACCATACGGGAAATCACGGACAAATATTTCTTGTTTAATTTAAAAACAATTGTTTTTGGAATTTGAAGCGTGGAAGACGTTTTTCAAGAAAAATTCTACATACCTTGTGGAACGTTAATGTTAGAGTTTACGATGATCTGGCACAAACAAATAACAAGCTAGAAGGCTTGATTAACAGATTCTCAGGTTCATTTTCACACCTTTATGCGCATATATGGTGGTTTATTAACAGTTTAAAGAAAGGTTTAGCTTTAAATCACCACACAGTAGCTTAAGTTAATGCAGGAGCGCCAGCCCCATCCCAAAAATAAAACTTCTTGAATAGTGATTTGTTATAAGATGACATCAATTGAGAAGTTTTTTATCTTTTTTGTTTGAAAAACCGGTTGATACCTTTTAATAAATTAAACCTATAAAAATGAAAATTTGAGGGACGATTAGCTCTTTTAATGTCGCTATTTTTTTTTTATAAATGCAAAAGTAATACACGGGTTGTTTTTTGAAAAAATTTGTTTACGCTTGTTTTAATATAATAAATAAGCAAGATAACATGTCACCATGAAAAAAAATCTATCATACAATAATCTAAAACTCTTTCTTTGTATGGTAGTATACAAAAAAGTTTGTATTTTTTCCAGTGTAGATCATAAAATTCAAAATGTACTCAGGAACTTTGCACGTAAACAAAAGTTATAAAGTAAGCATCCTTTCCTAAGCAAAAGAGATTCATCAACAGAACTGTATCTGTCAAACGCCAATAGAATAATGATTTCTACTGACAATCGACATAATAATTTCAATTTAACTTTTGGTCCTTTTTCATATGTCTCACCTAATATTGGTTAATGTAAATAAAAATTCACATTCAAATATATTCTATGAAAGCATGCTTTTATGACCTTCCATAATTTATTCAACGTGTAATAAAAATGAAATTAAGGCTTGATTACAACACGCCAGTAAAGGGTTGATGCCATATATAATCGGATAACATGAGAAATGAACGGTTATAATTGTTTTTAATGAAATATACAAGGTGTGATGACTTTGAAAACACTTTACCGAAATGGCTGGTTGACTGCTTGAAATACATAATAGACTGATCTGTAGTATATGTATAGAACTCCTCAAGTACTAAAATTTAAACTATTACTAATAGGTCACCATTATTTATTTCCCCAGTTAGCAGCTAGGTATACTTTTTGATCCCCACTAAAATTAAACAAATTCATTCCTTCTACTGGGGCTCATTCTATCTCGACACATTTTTACATTCATTTTCTTTTTTCTTTTTGTGTAAGTACTGTCCTCTGAAGGGAGGTTTACATCTTTCAACAACAATTTGGACGGTGAGGAATGTCAAAAATGTCAATTTTTTCTTCTCTTTCAACTAATTCTCCTAAAAATAAATCTAAATTATACTCGTCTAAAATTATTGATTTAACCATTTCCATATCAATGATGAACTCTTTTTCATCACCAGAAGAGGAATTATTTAAAGATGAAAGATCTAAATCATTATTACAGGACAAAATCTGTGACCTTTTTTTGCAGAATACCACTTTAATTTTAATTTTATGCACAAAGTAATAATTTTGGGCTGAAAAGTACCGCAGAATATTCGAGATAGAATAAATCCCTGTTTCTAGGGTGTTAGTCCAACAATACCAATACATAGAAGCTCTGATATCACACTATTGATGCATATTCTTTACGGCACTACAAATTATGTGAAAAACAGGATAGACTTATTATTACGGCAGTTACGCTTAAAGGTTAATAATAGAAATTCTTTTAGCGCTTAATTTGCTAGGGTTAAATTTATCAATCTTCCTAAAACATTACTTTGGCAAAAATATTTATATTCTGCCAGAAAAGCCTTTAAATAAAAGCATACACAAATTTAACATAACTGGGCTACAGTCCCGATACAATTTACAAAACGAGTGGGCAGTCAAACCTGTTTTTAACATTACACTGAGTTTCAGCAAGATAATAAAAAGTTTCTGGGAAAGTATACAGGTGTAACTTTTTTACCAAACCTTCTTCCAGAAAATTTTCAAAATGAGCGTCAAAGTTATCAAAAGCGTTTACTAACATTTTACAAAATATGAGATTTATCCATTTTTTGAGCTTGATGTGTGGATCCATGACAAAATTTTGTTTATTTTTGAACTAGGTCTAATAATTTATTAAAAAAATATAGAATGAGGCTAAATCTGTAACCAAGACTACAAATAAATTTAAACATTGAATCTCAAAAAAAAAAAAAAAAAAAATGGCATAAGAATATAGCAAAACGCAAATTGAGATCAAACTTACAAAATGGCTGACATATAAATTTATAATGGAGTAAAATCATAAAAATTTTAGAAGTGGGATACAACTTTATTGAGAAAACTCAAAAAAAAGTAATTTTTGGAATTTGAATTTTCTTGAATTTAGATGTTTCAAAAGTTATTCTATAATGAGCTGTAACTTTTGCGAAAAAAATTTTAAAACGAATTAGTTGGCAGATTTAAAGAAAACTAAAAATTATTTTTAATGCTCAAGACCATATTCAGGCCTAGCAGCAAATAAAAATGTAAATTTTTTATATTTAACTTTTTAAGTTAACTACAGACAAAAAATCTGATCAAAATGGGTGAAACATGGAGTCCAGAAGAATGCAAACTCTACCTTTCAGACTTAAGTTGATATTTTAAAGCTTTCAATCATATTTTTGCTTCATGTTTGACCATTTTGGATTCTTGACTAAAAATTAAAAAAAAATCAAAATAACTTTTATAAATTATTTATATTTATATAAAACTTCCTAGAGGAATCTTCACCCGGTAATAGGAAGGGGATTCATGTGCGGTAATAGTTTTCAGAATACATCGGCATACTTGAGTACACTCACCAAAAAATAAAGACCAAATAAAAAAAAATCAGTAACTCATAAAAGTCTCTTTTTGTAATCTCAAACACATTTCATTCTCGAAACATTAGAGAAAATAAGGAGGGTTTTTCAAATAAACTCTATAAAGATACGGTAAAACGAGTAAACGAAAATATAACATCAATCGATTGACCTCTTACAAGCATTTTGCAGATGGTCAGTTACACTCCCAGATTACTTTAGCAAGAGTTTTTGAAATAATGAAAAGTCATGATTAAAAATCACAACACATGCATATATATTTTCAAAAGTATTTATGTTTGTCAACTCAGGCATTAGTAATGTATAGCGAAACCGCTATACATTCATGGGAAAAAGATCATTCATTTTAATGGGATAACAAATCGATCATCGGCTCCAGGCCTCGCCTTGTCTCTCGCAAAATTAAAGAAGCTACACACTCCTTCAAAGAACTTAATTATATAAATCAAGTTTCGTATACTCTTCCTGACATCTGGCTACCCACGATATAAACATTCCTCGTCTCTCCGCAAAAGTAGTCATCCGTATTACTACGTCACTAATAAATTAATTAACACTTTTCAAAAACACTTGATTTCGAGCCTACGCTATTCTTATTACAACCTATAATATGTACATGTAATAATTTTAGATTATTCAAGATTAATGCAAATAAAAAATAAAGGATTTAATTAAAAATGTAAAACTGCTATAATAATATGAGCTTGAACTTTTACAATTTACAGAATTACAAACAAATATTTATTTATCATATATTTATTTAAAATTATCTTTTTTTTTTATAGTTTATGAATAACTGTTAGCTGATGATTTTTTTGATGAAACGAAGGCATTAACTAAAATTTGGACCCTTGCTGAACTTTTACACTTTGATTAGGGGTGTCAAGCAATAAAACAGAAAAAATCATTTCGATTTCCAAAATTGTCTCATTTGTCTTAGTAGATGCTACAGTTCAATAGTTATGACTGTTTGAAATCGCAAATTTCATAAAATTTCCTGTCAAAATCTTTTAACATTTTTGACATGAAAGTGGGGACAAATGTGAACGTCAGTGGGTAAGTTTTGACATATTGTGTCATAACTCAATCAAAAATAATCTAAATAAACTCAAATTTGGCAGGTAGGTGCAAAAAATCATTTCTCAAAAAAAAACCGTAAATTTTTTTTATTTAGGGGGAAGAAAAGGGCTTTTCAACGGGTAAATTTTGAAATATTGGGTCATATCTCAACCAAAAAAATTGTAGATAATCTCAGATTTAGCGGGTAGGTGCAAAAAATAATTTCTCACAAACTACTTATAAATTTTTTTTTGAAAAATTTTTTTCAGGGGTAAGATAAAGGCTTTTTAAGCGGAGTTGGCACAGTGATATAACGTTTGACTCCGGAGCGAGAGATTACCAGTTCGACTCCCACATCTAGTGGAAATTTATTTCCATGTTATCTCTGAGTTTTTGAGCAAAACTTATTGCGTAATGCAACCCTGGCTTAAATTGGTCGGGTTGCTTGGTTGAGCGAATTTCGTTGATGCAAATGGGCGTTCTAAATACTCCAAGAACCACCACGTGGACCCACCTGGAAGTTATGTCTGGAAAATTTGTTGGTTCCTCACGATAAATATAACAACTATCACTATTCAGGGGGTAAATTTTTACTTACTAGTTTATAACTCAACCAATAAAGTTCGAAATGACATGACATTCTTACACAAAGCAATAAGTATTTTGAGCAATTTTTTAACAGGGTATGATATTTTTCTTCCAAGGGGAGCATCTGAGTAACACCAAATTTGGCAGGTAGATGCTGAAAACAATTTTTTACTTTAAGCCATAGATTTCTTTTGAGAAGTTTTTACCAAGGCAAAACATGGGCCGTTAAAGGATTTAAATGTTAAGACATTGTTTGTATCCTAAAAATTATGAAAAACATACAGCTTTATGACATGTAGATGCTAAAAAACTTTTGCTTTTCTAGATGAAATATATCAGTTACAAAAATTAACTTATAAATCTGAGTTATATTTTGTGAAAAGCATACCCTGCGTGGAATTTCCAGTTCCCTTTTTAAACAAATACAATGACATTAAAAGCATTATGAAAAGTAGTTAATCGAAAAATATTACGAAATGATGTTTCTTAACTGAAAAGCCTAAATTCAAATTTAAATCTTTAATCATTGGCGGTAAGAGGATTAAGTTCATCTTAATTTTTTAAAGAGTCAAATTAATTTCAAAAACTATCATCCATTCTATTATTGAATAACTTCTATCTATCATAAAAAACAAATAAATTTACATTAATAGTTTTCACATTTTTAAACAATCTCAAAAATAAATTTTCCAAAATGTAAAAAGTATAAAACATAATTTTCAAAACTGGTAACTCAATTTAAAAATTTATATGCATGTATATGTTATATATATATATATATATTTATATATGTGTGTGTATGTTTGTGTGCTTGATTTATTCAAGAAACGCTCTATAAAGATTTGAATACCATCACTGTTTAATTGGTAATCATAAATTTTGCTAAAGCCACCAGGTTTTATGATTATTATAGATCAAGCTAATATTTCTTTAGAATGTTATGTAAAGATCCTTTAGAAAGAATATCCGCTTCTGAGATATTAAATGAAAAATTCATCCAAGAACACTTAAAGGTGAGGGATTTTGTTCCATTGTTTCAATGCATTACTTGGCTGTAAATTAAATCTTAGATATTTAAAAAAATTGAGATTACTCTAACCCTAATCTCACAATCGTTTTGGAAGTCAAGTAATTGGTGGAGCCTTATATTTGCCTGGAGGACCTAATTTTTATTTCTAAATCTAAATTTCAAAGTAGGTGTTTTTTTATTTGTTTTATTTGCTTTTAGAATATACAACATTCATTTGTTATTAAATCTGAACTAAGTAGTACAATAATACAGCAAGAATCGAACAGTATCGTCCAAGTTATTTGTAAATGTCCATGTCCTCTGACTGCTCACGACCATATGAAAATGCGCAAACAACAAAAATCTAACTATGCTCAAGAAAACAATAATTGTTCTGTACATTCTTACCAAAACAATAGAGCTAAATATATTGAACTAAAACATAGACAGAATATAATAAATAATGTTTTGCCTTGGATACACACACATACCAACGAAAATGAACTTGATAGTGACCAATGTAGAGTTTTGAGTACAACGAAAAAAAAGCTAGATAGACCAAATAGATTATCTAAAAGTTATACCAATTGCTTTGGAGAAACAACAACTATGATAGATGGAGAAATTGAGGATTTAACTCCTCCCCGTAAAAATTTCACCCATTGCTTTGGTGAGTCAGATGAAGAAGAAACAAGTAATTATTGTTTTCATATTTTTTTCGTTTTAAAACGCATGTTCTCATTACCTGAGAAATTAGTTAGTGGACATTAATTTAGTTTTTTGAAATTCTCATTAATAAAGTTTAGTTCTAATTATGTCTTAAAAAACCCAAAAAAAAAAAAAATTCCACCATTTAACTTTTTTCTTTGAAATGTTTCTTTTTGCTTTTCAAAATCGATTTTTCTGGAAAGTAATCCAAATAAAAAAGAAAATAAATTGGATTTTGAATCAATGCCTGTATTATGGTTACACAATTTTTTTATTTGCTTATGGAAATTAAATATATGTTATTAAACAATTAAATGACCGCTTATGTTAACATAAGCAGAAATTCGCTTCTGTAGATGATGAGAATTTGACTTTAAGTTGGGCCAACACACAAAGGTTTCACATAAATCCCAAAGTTTTGATTATTAGTTATATATCTGCATAAAATTGTGATATTCAGTGTATAAGATCTTGGCTTCCACGCAATGACTTTTATGAGATAATGTTGCAAATTTTTAAAGATTGAAATCAGGTTATCAGTATTATTATTTTATTTCCTATTTTTTATATCATTGTTTGTTTCAACAAATACTTATGTCTACTGTTACATTTCTGCTTTTTATATGCTTTTTTCATTGATTTTCATTTAATTTATCAACGTTACTTTTTTTATTAATTTGTCCAGTGAATTTATTAGCTCATTTGTGATCAGATGGTTTTTGCTAATGCTGTGTTCTTGTTGTAGTTCTTGTGCTTTTTATATGCTTATGTGGTTTCTAAAACAATCTTCAATTTTTAAGAGAAGTTTCTGCTCACATGATATATATATATATATATTTTTTTTTTGACAAATTTATTACAGAAGTGAATTCAAGTAATTTAACTAAATTTTGTGAAATTTATTACATCAAAAACAAGAAAGTCAAATTTTAAAATAAATTATAAACTGATGCCAATAACAAGTTGTCAATATTTTGAACTCTATCACCTGTTAAACATAAACTTCATTAGTCAATCGACCTTAAAACAAAGAATACGGTTAAAAAAAAATCAAATTAGAAATGTTATATAAAGTTTAGCAAAATCAGATAACTAGAATAAAATCTGTGTCGTCCAAGGAATTTTAAGTTCTTGTGACAGTCGTACAACAGGACTGAGCCTACTGTTGCTCTGAAACTGTTAATGTTATGGGTATTTTAAAAATCTTGTTCATGCTCTTAAGTGAAACCCTGCTTTCTTTTCCTTCGTTTATTTTATTTCACCTTTTGATTTTTTAATATTGTAACTTAGTTGCTTCTTCAATTATGTAAGACATTAGATTGTCAACATAATCAAAGTCAGATATGTTTAATTCTGGATAGCAAAAATTGTATACTTGTCTAAGGTGAACTTAAAGTGTTTGTGGAAGTTAGCAGATGATCTGAAAGCATAATCAACATAGGCAATTAAAAAAAATTATACATGGGTGTCACCCAATAAATTATTAGGAAAAATGTAAAAAAATTTTGTTTATTCTTGCTACATTTGGGAAAAGAGGAAGAAGTAAACATTTTGTGTTTTCCTTGATTATTGAGTTTTTTGTTATGAATGTTTACCAAAGTCAAAATTTTGATAAACTCTTTTTAGTTTGATTTTTGGGTAAACGAGACATAAAATATAGTTTTCCATGCATTCTTTGCGTAAGTTTAATAAAGGTAACTTTTCAAGACTAATGTCTACAGAAGCTCTAAAGCCACTTTTGATAATGCTATCACCTTTTCTAGAAGTCATTTCATTGCAAGACTCAGAGATCCATCCAGCATGAAGAGGGTTCAAAATAAATAAAAGAAGCTTCGCTTGTATATTATTTAATTCAATTTTGCCTGCTAATCTTTTTACTATCTGATTTGATTAATTAATTATTATACTATCTGATTCATTAAATTTGATAAACCATTTGCAACACCCTTTCATAGTAAGATCAAGCAGTTGGTAATACTTTATCATGTTTCTTGGTATATTGACAATAAGGATGTTGTTTTCTGGGTATCTTATGTCAAAGCTTCGGTTATCTTGCCTGTAAAATCATCCATTATCAAATAACTGTGTATTATTGAATCGAATTCTCCAAGCTACAGAGGGCATCCAGTAGGTGACGAATATTTTGCAAGTGCTTTGTTTGGTTCTCTTCGTTCTTTGGAGGCTTGTTTAATTACTTCCTCAGCTTTATTTTGAAAGGATTGAACTGTATTTTCGTTTAGTGTTGGAAATTGTCTCTTGAATTTTTTAACAGTAGCCTTGACGCCATTTTCAGCAGCATAGTTCTCAATCAATTATCTATCTTTTTCTCTCCATTTACTATAAGATAAAAATTTTTTTTTTCTTTGCTGATTTCGCTTCTTGGGAAATAGCTGCAATATCAAAAAAACTATTTAATCTCTTATTTAAGATTTATTGTCCATCCGTGGCTTACTTTTGATATTCATGACCCTATAAGTCTCAAGTTTGACACGTGATGGTCTATGCCACTATAAGTCTCAAGTTTGACACGTGATGGTCTATGCCACTTGAGATATCATACATTCCATCACAATTTTCTTAACACAATTTTAAAAACTTCTCATTACGTCTACAATGCTCATTTTACATCAACATTCTTAGATCGCATTTTGAAAACATTTTGAAATTAAAAGAATCTATAGGAAATCTTCCTGATGAGATATTAAATTGTAAAATCCTTTTTAAAGTTCAAAAACCAATGCATCCATCGTAAAATATACAATTCCTTACTATAAATCTTTGGAAAGGTTTGATCTTTATATTGTTAAATCCCAGTTTTTTAATAATATTTTTGCTGGTCTTAAAGTTAATTTCTTCTTTTGTTGATAATTAAGCGTTTTATATAAGCCTGTTAATTAAAAAAAAAAAAAAAAAAAAAAAAAAAAAAAAAAATTTTTTTTTTTAATA
>JAUZNK010002893.1:0-11213 GCA_035046665.1 Euphysa ruthae | reverse complement strand
ATAAATCTCGCTAAACTTTTACCTCATAAATACTTAAAAGATTTTTTTTTAAAACTCTTCAAAAATATTTGAATGTTGCGCTTTAGTTGAGAGGTTGTTAAATAGACTTAGACTTGCATAGTTCGCAATCGGACCTACGTTTGACAATGTCACTCTTCGTGAGTTGATTATGTTTTTTTTGACGGTTAAGTATTTGAGCTAACTTTTAACGTTGAATGCTTTATAGGTTGATTTTGCAATTTTGTGTTCTTGTCTCTCGATCTCATCTTGCAGGCATCCACTTTCTGTGTCACGTAACAAGTCATATACATAGATGTTAAACAAAATTGGGCCTAGGACACTTCCTTGGGGAACCACAAGTTTTACTTTTTTTGCTTGGGATTTTTTGTTGTCAAATTGAACGTATTGACAGCGATCGCTGAGGTAGCTTTTGATGAGTAGAAGAGCGGATTTCGAGAACCGGATTTTATGGAGTTTTGTCAATAGTATTTTAATGTCTACTGTGTCGAACGCTTTGGAGTAATCTGCAAAAACTGATAAAGTAATTTCTCTTTTACTTTTTGATCTCAGAATTTCATCCCGCAATTTCATCACAATTGTGTCAGTGGAATGTCCACGACAAAAATCAGCTTGATATTCAACTTTCATTGAACTTACACAGTTGCTTCATAACCATTTTTTCGTATACTTTGGAAAGAAGAGGGAGAAAAGAGATAGTTCGAAAGTGATTTATTTCCTTAGGTTGGTTAGTTTTCGGTACTGCAGACTCTATCGTAATTTCCCATTGACGTAGAAAGACGCCTTACTTTAAGTATTACTTTAATACTTGTGTTAATAATGTGGCATAATGGCGATGTGATATAATTTATTATAGGTTTTAATAGTTTTACTAACATGTCATCAGCTCCTGTTGCGCAATCATTGCGTAGATTTTTGAATTCGTTGAAACTTCTTCATATTTCGCGGCTTTATATCAAATTGAAAATCTTTTTCGTCAAAGTTAAAATTTTCGATGACTAGTGACAAAACTGATTGGATTTTTGGGCAGCTTTCCAGAAGCCGTCCAGCTGTTGTGGTGTTGTGAGTATTTAGCGAGTTTGGATCAGCGTTTAGTTTTTTTTTTTTTTCGTTTGTTTTTTTTTTTTGGCTTTAAAGTTTTGTTAATGAGATGCCATACTTTTTTTAGTCTTTTGTTAGAAAAAGCTTTACGATAAAGCTATTATTTGTGAACTTAAATAGTTTTTTCCAGGTTGTTTATAACTTCTCTAAACGCTTTCCATGTTTTGCCACTGCCGTTTCGATGATTTCTTTTTGCTGAAGAGACGTGACGTTAAGCTCTTTCATCCTCGGTGCTGGCGGCCTGGTGAACTTTGTTCTCTTTATCGGCGCGTCGTTGGCCATGCAATCTAGTAAAAGCATGTTGAACATTTCAAGTCTGTCTTCGGACACATCAAAAGCTTAAAAAATTTAACGGCAAATTTTTGGCATCATTCACGTATGAGTTCAAGTCGAAGTTCTTGTCTTTTCTGAAAAATTTGTAACGTGGTGCAAATGTGGGGTTTCGTAGATTAACGAAAAAGATCTTCGTGGTCAAATATTGTGTCACAGTGAATAAAATTTTCGTGAATCAGTTTGCTTGGGATATTACTAATGATGTGGTCGATCAGTTTAACACCTTTTCTTGTAGGTTTGGTGATGTGTTGTGTTATGTGGTAAGTTTGTAATATTTCTGAGTACTTTGATTTAGTCGAGGAGGTTTTCAAAAGGTCGATGTTGAGAACACCAGCCATTATAATACTTCCATCCCAAGTGGTGTAGACTCTTGATAAAACCTCGTCAAACCTTTAAAGCCATGCGCCTTTTTCTTGATCTCCAGGGTTTGGTTAGTAAAATACTCCGAGTAAAAACGAGCTGCTTTTGTTTTTGCTTGCTATCGCAAACCATTGATGTTCTAGCGAAGGGTCATTAGATGTTATATCTATACGTTCTTTGTATTTTAAGTGCTTTTTGATGTACATTCTATTACCACCGCCTCTTTTATCGCTTCTGTTCTTATATTCAAAGTTGTATCCATCCATCGCAACGTGTTTTAGTAAGCATGGATTGCCTGTTAGCCAGGTTCCCGAGAGTGTGATAATATCAAATTTATACGTGTTAGCCATTACTTCAAATTCTGTAAATGTGGAGTAAACTAATTGAGTGCTAAGGTGCATAATGGATGCGTGTTGGACGTTTGCAGATATTATTTCTAATATTTCAACATGTGTTTGATCGCATTTTGTTTCAATTATTTTTTCATGAATTCCATTAGGGAAAGAGAGTACTATGAGTATACAGTTGGTACACAAATGTCATTGTGGGTTTCTTACATACTTTTGGGTAAACTTTTTTTGTTGACATTCTGAATGAGTAACTGAATGGCAAGCAATATATAAGACGCTTTTGGCGTTTATTTTAACTGTTTTAGTGCAAACTGAACAAATTTTGTGCAAGCTTTGTAGGCTTGTTAACGCGAGAATGTCCTTTTTTAAAGTTTATACTGACGTTAACCAAGTGAAAAAGCCTAAATATTTCAGCCTTAATGGTGGCAAAGCAGTCAAACGTTAGGAAATATTTTGAGCTTAAATAGCCAGGTTTATATCGTAGTGTAAAGTGCAAGAAAGCAAAAACTCATAAATGTCGTTATTATTTGACATCCGCCATGTTGAAGCTCATGCAGTATCAATCTATCGCTGTCGTTGCCACTTGTTTGTCCTCTCTCAAGTTTTTCATATACTTTTCTTGATTTTTAATTTTCAAACGCTTTCTAGAAAGTCTTTAGCATATTTATTGGAGATAATTTCTATCAAAAGTTCCATGAATTTTGTTTTTCATCAGCTGTTTTGAATTGGGCCATCAATAATGTCTCAGAGATAACACTTTTCATCCAAAACTTTACCGATTACTTTGCCGCCTCTTAATAGGAAATCAAATACAGCCTTTGAAATTTCCTTCGGACCATGTCCAACCTATTTTATTTATTTTATTTTTCTTTTTCATTTTCCAAGCAATGGTATATCATGTTCTAGGGCTTATTTTATTGTTTTTTTTTTCAGAAAATACGGTTTCATCCTTTTTTCGTCAATTCCACGCGTTTTTTCCATAGTAATGCCCATGACCCATGACATGCAACTCAAAAAATGGAAATGCCAGCACGCTCCGATTACTTGCTTCAAAGTATCCGCGTTTGACAAAGCAATCCATTACAGATTTCAAAAAAACTTACATAGAGTGAAACGGAAAAGTACTGATTTTTCCGAAGGAATAGTCATGAAAAACAAGGGTAGACCAACATTATTTTCATAATTTCTTCTTTCAGAAGAAACTATGAAAAAAAAAAAATAAGACACAATTAAGGATAAGAGAAGCGTCTGTCACGTGTTCCGTCATTAACACCGTTGCAAGAGGAGTTGTCCAGGTTGACTATAGAACCCTACTTGTTGAAAATGGAGATCATTTGTCCTTTTCAAATGGTTGGACGAGAAAGGTTTTATACCTAAAGGAAACCATCAGTCGGAATATGATTCGACGTATTGCTACCACCGGCAGAGTACCAGAGCACCAGAACTTTTATCAGAAACAAACCTTGACTTTCAGAGCAAGATTCATCAAGTGCAAACCTGGCACAACTCATCTAACGATTTAAGAATAAACTTCCACAAAAGCCCTTTGTCGTACGTTGGTACTGATAACAGAACTTTGCATTAGGACACAATTTCTTGCAAAACTAAGAAAGAACCATTTTGTTAATATTTCATGAACTTCACTTTTGAATTTTAAACCCTAAACCCCGGTTTTTTCATTACAAAAACGAGTTTTTGAATATCAAAAAAGGTTTTAAGGTTTTATTTTTTTCTCCTTATCTAACTTTTTACAATCTCTAGGTCATCTACTTAAAAAGGTTCAATGAAATTTTCTTTAAAAACATGTCTTTTAGTCGAACACGCCACAATTTTTTAGTCGGAAAATTCTCAAACTTGTCTAAAATAATTCCGCTGAAGTTGATATGCTCTCTCCTCCCTAGAGGAATATCGGTTCATTCGTTTTTGGTTAACGTTTTTAAACAATGGGCAATAAAAAGTTATTATTTTTCATGTTATTTTTGAATTTTTGAGTAAAACTTATAATATCAGGAAATATCTGACATATATCAAAATCCAGTGTATCATCTTTTAGTACAGTATTATATATAAATATAAGTATTCTTTGATACAGCTAAAAAGTAAAAACTATGTGCACCAATTAGCCAAATATTTAAAATAACCTGCCATACTACACACGAAGGGTACAGACCAGGGCACAAAAAAATTTTATTTTATACAAAACTATTTATTGTGATTTGTCGAAGAAGTAGACGAGACAAAGTATGAAAAATTGAATTTAGGCCCGAATTTTCCGCAAAAATAAAAAAAAAAAAAAAAAACAAACTCCCTTACTATAGCGAATTTTTCGCGTAAATACCAAATGAGCTCCAGCCGCAAAGCTTGCCAAAACTTAAAAAGATCAAATTTATTAATACATCACTCTCCATCACCATCTCCATCACAGCATTTAAATTAAACGCTGTGATGGAGAGTGACGTAGAACGACATAAATACGCTGTTGATGCTAGTTCCAATCAATCTATATGCAAATTCTTCAGATAAATTTGGTTTGATTATAAAGAACGAACTTTTTTAATGAAATTTTTGCATATTCAAGCACTATTTGGGCAAACCTTTTCTTATCAAATAAAAGCTGTTATTAGCGATTAAAACGAGCAATCGGAAAAGGGAAACTGGGTGAGAGAATCAGGAAGGCTGCAAACACGGTTTATTTATGCAGTTAATGTTATATAGCTTTTATAAAGTGTCTCCTGATTGCTTCATTCTTAACATGCCTGATAAATAAAATTGAGGTGTATTTTCACAAATTTACCACGCTAATTTTGCAATTCGCATTATTAAAGCGATTTATGAGAATATTTTTATGATCTATATCTTCAATACAAAAAATGGGAATAACTTTACTTGTTTTACGATATAGAAGGAAGTTACGAAGGAAACACAGATGGTTCGAAAGATTCAGAAAAATCAGAAAGAGAGAATCAGTTTATTTCTGCTGATCAACAATCAGAAAATGAAAAAACACCATCGTCTCAAGATGAAGAAAACGCGCAGTTACAAAATTCCTTACAACAACCGCCTGAAGTACCAACAATGAATAACTTTTTCGATAATCCCGCTGGTAAAGAAGAGCCATCGCCAGATTTTTTGGAAGAAAATTCTCAAATGGCATTACAAAGCAATTCTGATTATCAGGTCCCCGGTTCAGGTATATTTTTCAAGAGAAAATCAGCTCTTTTAAAAATTTTACACAATAAATTTAAAATCAGGAGAGTAATTTATGTGGCTTCTAATTTCACACTTTCAAAAACTTTAAGAAATATGCGCTATTTGGAATTTACATAAAATTATATAAAAACGAGGTATGGAAAGTTTTGAAATTTTTTTCCAGAAAATTTGATAACTTTTATTTCGTAAAAGACTGGAATGTTTTTTTACTGTGAACCAGAAAACTTATTTTACAAATATTATAAATAAGCCCCTAAAAACAGACTGTTCATAATTAATTCTTGTGTTCTAAGAGTTTTTGGAAAATTTGTGTCGCTGTGCGGATCAGGTTTAGTTAGCTGACTTAAAATAGCCATGCATGGAGTTTTTTTCTGTAAAATATTTAAACTTCCAAGAAACAGAATAAAAATTATAACTAAGCCATATTCATTTCAATTTAGCGTTTTCCAACCTATGGAAAAGCTTTCTTATGACAACGCAAAGTCAACTTGGAGAGTCAGACCCATCGGCAAACAGTCGTGAAGGTATAAATAAACCACATTCAGTACAGAAAGATAAAACAACGAAACAAAGTAAATCCACAACTGCAACAAAAGATGCCCAAGGACGGAAAAAATCTGACATTGGTGTAGGTATGCTTAGCTTATGCACAGACACAAACATAGTTCACATTTTATTAGAATATATGTTTTTTTAATTATAACCCATAAATTATTTGTTTAAATAAAGTCAATTTAATATTTATCTGCCATTTTTTAAGGTAAAAAATCATATAGCTAGTGTATATTCTAGTCTAACTATATATGACTATATATCACATGATTCAAAGTAATAGATTAGGCGAAACTTTTTATTGCGGTAAAAATAAGTTTAGAAAAATAACTTAATATTTTTTATTATGATTGAATAAATTCAGGGTGGAAGGATTGTAGCTATAGAAATTAAAGACTATTTAGTTTCATGATATATTATAACCATAACCATCACCCCATTCCTTATAGCATTACTGTGAACCTGATTTTAAACTCCGTTTAATGCCATGTTTCATATAAAATAAATACAGGTAATACACGTAAGACAGGGTATACCTCATTTTTCATCAAGTATAAACATGATAAAAAAAAAGGTTATCGCAAGCTTAAAGATGATCTGCACGTACCAAATTTGCGAAGTGTGTTATAAAATAAGCTTTTGTTTATTTAATGAAGTCATTGAGTCATGGCTATTTTTTTTATTTTTTTTTTTTTTTTGAAGTATCAGAATACATTTTGAAATACATTTTAGTATCTAAAGAATTTTTTTAAAAACTATAAGTATGAAAGTAAAATCTTTAACATCATATGTCTTTGATAGAAGTAACATTCTTTCAAAAACTTTTTTTTCTTTATTTATCTATTTAGGTGAATCTAAAATGAAACGGGAAACAAAGCAATTGCGATCCGAATATGACGTTGGCAATCCTAATTTTATGTATATACCTCTCTATATAGTGAAAAACTTGTTAGCCAATGCAAAAAAATCATCAAAACCGACACCCGAGAAAGAAAATAATGTAAAGGGTGAGACGAAAACAATAACAAGAAAAAACCATAAGAGAACAAATAAACAGCCACCAATTTATATAACAGTAAGGAATGGAAAGCGGTTTCTAGTCGTAAATCCTGATAGTGAATACACTTATAAAATTAAAGAAATGGTTAATAATCAAAATCAGCTGACTCAAAGCCAGTTTGATCAGCAAAAATTTGCAAAGAATTTATTGGAGAGTAATCGCCAAAACTCACCGTTTGGTGAACAAAATTTACAATCTAGGGATGGCAATTATGCTAAAATGATGGGGTTTGATCAAAGACCTAATGTAATGAATCCTATTCCACAAAATCTGTTAGAGCCAGGGTATGTTGGTCAAGAAGAAAATGTTTTTCGCACCAATCATCTGCTACAGGAAGATTACGCAAACATAAGAAATGTGGATGGGCTTAATAATGGCTTTCAAGGAGGCGTGAATAATGGAAATATGGATATCGGAAATTCATTATTGAATAACGCTGGTGGCAAAAACCTCGTTTCCAACCAAAACTCCCTTTCTGTAGATGGGAGGCAAATTCGGGGTAACGAGCAGCTGCCTACTAGTATAAATGGTTACAATGTTTTACAAGGGACACTTGGGAGAGATGGAACATATAAAGGTTATGTTATGGTGCCCTTCCAGGCTAACCTAGGAATTTTTACACGACGCGACACGAACATCGACAATAGGAACAAAAATCCACTAATTTTACCGTTTGACAGGCAGCCAGATACCTCTCAGCCTCAATCTTTGACGGGAAATCGAAGAACAATATCCATGGGAGAATTAAATCCTTCTAATTCTTTAGACAGCATAAAGTTATTTGAAAAGATTTCCAAAAAACAGTTAACGGTTCCAGAAAATTTTTACAGAGATCCTACTTACGATCCAAACGAGAGTGAAACAATGTTTAACGATAATTCGAATCATGTAAGTCCCTATGTAACATATCCAGAGCCGAAAGGTCAAGCAGAAAATATATTAAATCGTTTAAGTTCTTTTCAGTCTGCCCAATTAAAAAACTCTGAAGTTCGACATTACAGTACACCAATCACAGATAATCGTGCACGAGAAGAAGCAGAAAATGAGTTGCGTCAATATGCAACAAAAAGAGCCCACTCAAAGTTCCTCCAACAACACAAACAGATTTACGTTGACAAGCAAAGTGACGAAAACGATAAAAGGAGTGATACGCCGTTTATATTTACAAAAGAACATGTTGGCTTCGGACCTATTACTGTTGAAGCCAAAACAGCCGATGCCCCTGTTAACGACGATGATGATAATTAATTACATATAATTATGTAAAATATACTCTTATTAGTTACTTTTTTAGTATATGTTAAGTAAACGTTGTAAAAATATAACTTATATATGGGCTAATACGTCCCTAATTCTTTAACTTTGATAAAAATCACGCGTAGATTGCAAAGTAGGGCTAAAGTATAACCTGAAATAGAAAACACCTTTTCAATTTAAAAAAACAAAAACATAACATGGACTAAATACATGACTCCTTGTCATGATAAATAAAATACCTAACAGCAAGGAGCAGCTGTCAGACAAAAAACGAAATAAAGTTTAAAATAATTAATTAAGTGACGCATAGATTACTATTTATTTATTTACAAAACTTTTTGTTTAGGTTTTGTTTTTAGGTGAAATTATTTTGCTTAAAAAAACATGATAAGCTTTTTTTTTGAAAAATCACGTTTAAAAAATTTCTTCAACCGCTTTTCAACTTTATTTCATTTATAAAATTCTAAAGTGATCAAAACAAGCTCGGATTTTTGATCATCCTATTATATAATCAAAAATTTTATATAACGGCATTTTCAGGTATGTTATATATTTGATTTTAACATTTCAGTTGATTAATACAATTTAATAAATAGAAAAAAAAGATGGTATACTACAATATTGTAACAAATTATCTCTTCTATTGGTGATTGTGGCTCAATGGTTAGAGGGCTGGTTTTCAAACCAAAGGTCGGTCGGGAATTCGATTCCTCCCATGAGACATTCGAATTGATTTGTAATAATTCATGTGATAATTTATTTAGCAGGAGATAAGATTGTTATAGTACGTAGAATATAGGCTTATAATTCAAAAACGTTACTCACTCACCCGCCCCATTATTACGGTTTAGTTGCAGGTGGATTTCTATACACCCGTAAAACCAAAACAGCGAAAACACCAAATATAATATTCTATAACATTCAGAAATAAGGCCGTAATCTTACGAGAAATTTTTGTTTTAATTGGATTTAAAATTTTTATCTCAGTGACCATATGACCAAGAATTTTTTTTTCTTGACAAAGAATTTCAGAATAAAGTAATGAACGTTTACCGAGAAAAAGTGTTACAAACGTCCATCAGTGCATAACTTAAGACTCTGTTAGCTTCGCCAAAAATGTTTACTTGCAAATCATCACAGAAATTTGCATAAGTGAAGGTATATTTTTACTATTGAGATAAACTTATATACGTAAAATTTTTTTGGTTGGAATGTGTAAATTGCGTAATTGAAAAGTTTGGTAAAATAACAGTACAAAATCATTTTTTTTTTATGCCTCCCTTCTCTCTGTAGTAAACATTCAATTCTTTAGCGCCTGAGAAATGGATTTGACTATCTATATCTCTACAGACTCTTGAAATAATGCTAAATTGTACGTCTTGGTATCGCGATAAATAATTGAATGAAATATTTAACTTTTTAAACATAAGTTCTTTTGTTGAAAATATCTAGATGTTGGTTTTTCTTTAATCTTGTTTATTTAAGGTGTTACCCCACCATTAAAAATAGATTTTTTCAAATCTTCAACATTTACATTTTCGGAACCCTTAACTATCTGGCAACAATTTTATATGGTTAGAAAACACATTTGTAGACTTCAAATAGAGAAATCATCCTGTTTTTAATGACAAAAATCGATTTTTCGCCCGAGAAACTTCCGTACCAATAACAAAGAGCGAGAGAAACTCCCTCCAAACAACTGTTTCTCCCCGATATTCGGGCAAAAGCGTGGCTTTTCTTCGCTGAATGGAATGGTCACCACATTGTGTAATGGATAGTGTATTGATTTTGAGGTATTGACTAAAGCTTGCAAATCCTGTAAATACTGGGTGGCAAAGAAGGACTCACCTGATTGCAGTAACTAGGTTAGAGTACAATTGTCCTATTGACCATAATGGCGGTGTGAGCCTCATGGCAGCGGAAGGCCTAAAGAAAATCTACAATATCAATAAATAAATTAAAGTATACAGAGGGGATGGTGACACAAAAGCATTTCTTGCTTCAACATATACCAATGCATACCCAAGAATTGAGATTACAAAAATTCATTGTATTGGACATGTACAAAAGAAAGCACGTAACCGAATGTTACGTAGAAGGGAAAGTTCTTTAATGCGAAAAAAAGAAAAGCGATCGGTGGTGTTGGAAAACTTACTGCCAAGATTATTCATACATTACAAATCTATTATGGTGTGTTGATTAGACAGAATAAAGGAGATCTGTACTGGAGTCAGAAAGCTGCTGCTGCAATTATTTACCAATGTTTCGAAAATAATGACGTTGAATCGGTTACCTGAAAATATTTCAATCCTAATTAAACGAATATTTTCACATCAAGATACATCATTAGAAAAATTTTTGGATGGGGAAACATAAAACAAAAATGAGGTGATCAATAGGATTATTTGGAAACGGTCCCCGTAAGATTTCTTTGTTGGAAAGGTAGCCCATAGAGTCTTGCATCTGCAGTCATAAATTGCAATGATATTGATACCGGACTGTTGAGAATTTATTCAAAAGCAGAACTAACACCGGGACAATATATGATTAATGGATTTATAACCGTTGACAAGAACCGCATAAAGGAATTTAATCACAAAGGTTTACAACATGCAAAAAATAAAAGGAAAAGAATCAGAAAAGCTAGAAAAGGTTATGAGGATAGAACAAAAGACAAGGGAAGGGATGTGTATGTTGAATGTGGGTGTGTATGGAGAATATCGAAGAATTTTTAAGTTTTGAGAGGAACGCTTAATTTACTTTTTATTTTTGCCGCTTCAAAGTTGCATTTTTCTTGAAACATTATTTTTCAAGCTTCTAACAAAGATGGATTGACCGGTATGTATATTCTAACAAAGGTGGATTGACCGATATATATATTCTAACAAAGATGGATTGACCGGTATATATATTCTGACAAAGATGGATTGACTGGTATATATATTCTGACAAAGATGGATTGACTGGTATTT
>JAUZNK010002892.1:0-11213 GCA_035046665.1 Euphysa ruthae | reverse complement strand
TATATATATATAATTTGAAAGTTATTTGATAACTTTTGCTTTACTGCTTATTTGCATGAAATAAAAATATAGTGCAGATTTAATTGAAAGGAACTAAAAGTAAAACCACTTAAATAATTAAAACATTAAAAAGAATCTGTTGAGAGAAATTATTTCGTTCAAAAAAAAGAGCAAGACTATCCATAATTCTATTCTTATTTGGAGTGACAACCCTCACAGTAAAATGCGTATTCATTTTTTAAAATTCCGACACAGTTTGATTTATTTTTGCATAATTTAATTTGGTGGATTTTACCCTAACATGTCAAAGTGAATTCTATAAAATGGCCCAGTTTCTGATGATTTACAAAGATAAATTCTTCTAAATTTAAGTCTCGTATTTCTTTTATTACAAGAGGAAACAGAATCAAGATTTATATATATAAAAATTCCTCAACCACAAAAATAATTTTTTCGAAATTTGTCTTGAACATCAAATCTAAATCTAAACCTAAATCCTGTAAAATTTGTCTGTTTATGACCCTCAGATAAGCAGTTCTGCTAAAATTAGTTCTAAAATCCCATAAAGAAATTTTTTCGAAAGTCATAAAAATGAACTTAAAAACACAAAAAAATTTTTTTTTCCAATTTTTTTTAATTTCATGACTTAAAATTAATAACAAACTCGTACCCCTATATGACCCCTTTTATAACAGACATTTGCGCTCTATAAATTAAAAATCTTACATGCTTTGTACTCAGGTTATTCATTGGATCACAATGAGCAGCAACCTTCTCGATGCCACCAACGTATGTATTTCTTTTTATAGCTTCCTTTACTAAAAATGTATCCAACGAAGTCGTTTGCGCAAATTGAGAACGGGTATAAAATCTATTCCATTGCTGCAATATCATTGTCATTAACCAGCTAGGTTTAAGTTTTTTATATTGATCATATAATGAAGTCTTTACATCAGACATTGAATACCCTTTGAACATTGATCTAGAAAATTTATAAATCCAGTTTTGCCTCCGTCGCTCAAATTTTTTAATAGTCCTTCTTAATTTAATATACAAATATTCTGGCAAAATATCTTTTAAAGTTTTATCTTTTGGTAATTGGCGGCATTTACGTATTGCTTCCCTAACCTTGTTGTCATACAAATTCACCTCTGTATATACGTGTGTTGCTTCTTTGAAAGCATCTTTTGTATTTATAGGAATGTATCTCCAGATTAAGTCTTTTGGGGCATGAATTGTACCAAAAAGATATGCATTTGGTAATGACGGTCGTTCAACCAACCATAGGAACGAGTTATATTCAGGTTTCTAAAGTAAAAAGATTCCTGCTAAAAATCATTCCAACTGAAGTTTGCTCTCTAAAATTTGAACAACTGACAAAATCACCAAATAAATCATTTGTGAATCTGAATTTTTAGAAGCAATTTCCAAACAGCGATTTTCGCAGGATTTTCAAAGACATCGCTTGTTCTCAAAATTCAAATAAAATTTTGATTTTATTTGGCTCTACTTAAGATAAACTTTTGTTTTGAAAATAAAACCGTGTGATATCAGTCAATTATTTAGCTGTGAAACAAAGTATTATCAACTTGATAGTAGGAAGTTATTTTCAAAGTTTGGTTTTGAATAAAATTATATATCTTAGATCATACTTTAAAATAAAAAGTTCAATTAAGGAAACAGTTTAGAAATATTTCAAAATGGAAAAAGAAAACAACAACACAGCAACAACAACAGAAACACTTAAATTATTGTTGAAGAGAATTTTTATTCGATTCAAGCCTTTTCTTTGATAGTTACACTTTCAATGTGGAAAAAATAGAACATTTTAGCCGATTAATTGTGTAAAAATAAAAGTTGAAAAATAACCAGCATGCAGAGATTTTAACGTAAATACATTAGAAACAACATTGCTTGGCTCAAGGCATAGCTGCAGACTTACCATATTACTTCTTGTCTCACAGAAATCTTTAGATAGCAACTTCTTGTTGATACTACATTTGCATTTACAAATATACGTCACCTAGTCAAGAATAAAGAAAATGTAAAAGTTCTACTAAAGTGTAGTTACAACTTGTAACTTATTAACATGTTAAGCTAAACGCGTTAATAATTTAAAAAAGTATAAATAAGTTATCGATACTCTGTCAAAATACAAATCTTTTTCTTTAATCAGTTATAATTAAGATATCAATGTTTTAGGAAGATGTTTTGATTTATAAGCTAGAGAGGCTCTGTTATAAAAACACACAAATTATTAAAGTAAACAAACTAAAATAGGCTTACGATAAAGAGTGTAACCATTAAAAGGTTATGACATAAAATCATCTCAGTTTTGTTGCTCTCAACATCATCTAAGGAACTATCTCTGAGAAGCATTAGTGCTAAATAAACTTTCTTATTAAAACATAGTTTAGTAAAGAAATGAAGCAAATGCAATTATAATCGGTCAGTTCATTTAAACACAGCGACTTCATAAAAAAGTCGTCTTTAAAAATATGCCGAAATAAAACAGACCTGTCAATCATGATGGAAAACGGGGGGTTACGTTACAATAAAAATTGTCAACGGATTTAAAATCATTGTTAATTTTGTCGTGCTAACGATAATTAATCGTTGAGCGGTAACGTTTGATTTTATAAAAGAAACTGCAAGAACCTATTTCTTTCTACATTATCTGTGTTTAACCCATTATCTGACTTCCAAAAACATAAAAAGAAATTTTTCTACGACTTTTTTTATATATATCCCGACTAATTTAGTTTAACAAATTTGACGATTGGTTTTATGACTTTAGAAAGAGATAATGAACTGCCTGCTGCTATCGGAAAAGCCTCACAGATTCATGCAAAAGTTTTCGGTGTGTCTAACAGGATATGTACATGGTGCGGCAATAAGTTCCGAAATAATTGAGTTACTTTTGGCGGTATACACGCACATTTGTAGCATTTTTTTGCATTTTTGGGGAATAGGAGGGGGTCACCCGGAACGGCAAGTCTTTCTTCTCTCTTGATATCTTTTTAACTATTACCTGATAATAGATAAACTTTTTTGTTTTTTATGACGATTAACTGATGATGCCAAGAAAAACTGCATTTTGATTGAGATTTTATCCCAATCGAGACATTTCATACGTCAATTCAAAATCTGAAAATTAAAAATAAATTTTTCATATTTGTTAATATATTCCAAAGAGTATTGCCTCTATGCAACCGTCAAAACAAGTTTAAAAAATGCTGTGAGTTAAGTAAACTATCCTTAGTTATACGAAGACACAAAAAAAAACATGTCATTCAATAGAAAGATTTATTGTCAGAATTACCATGAAACAGAAAATTATAAAAATTAATCCTCTTCGCTGAGCGGCTTAAGAAGGTAATTTAACCAAACAAACTTTTGCAAACAGAAATCTTTGCTTTTTTTCGGGAATTAGGTCAAAATTTGCAAACCTGAAAAATGTTTCAAATTTATAATAAAACATAAAGTGTTTTCATGAAAAAATTTAAATCTATATATTATAAAATTTTAATTTCATATTATAATAATATTAATATTATAAAATGTCGCCCAAATATGCCATAATTTTATCTACGAGAGATAAAGAGCGATTTGCTTCAAATATTTATTTTCACTCTGAAAAAATGAATGTGATGTTGGAACATCGCTCATTCAAAACGAAAAAAAAGATCCTTTTAAAATATTTTTTTCTATTTTTCGATACCATATCACCGTGAATTAAAGGCCATGTACACATATCAACAGCAGTCTACTTTTTATTAATTTTTGTAATAGAAATGATTTTTTTTTTTTTTTTTTTTTTTTTTTATCTGCACCATTGTTTTAAGAATTAAAAGGGAAAATTTCTGCATGCAATAAAGCTATAGCTAAATAGAACAAAATTTTCTTTCGACAGTATTGAAATTACTTTTGATTTGGTTTTGATCTATAGGAAGCATAGTTTATACAAAAATAATAATAATTTCATGGCAGATCGCATAAATAGTGAAATAAAATTTTGTTTTTAATTTAAGAATTTCAAACTAAAATTAACTTACATTATGATTCTTATGTTAAAAATTAAATAAAATACTCTGTAGACAGTATTGAAATTTGGTAATTTTCATTTGGTAACTAACAACATAGATATCATCATATCTTATTGTCTCGATTGAATTATTCTTTGCTGTTCAAATATTATTAATAAAGAAATGGAAGGCGAGACAAGACATGAAAAAATAGTCACAAATTTAGGCACGAATTTTGGCCCAAATTTTGGCTCATAAAACCGCTATTGTTGAGAACCGTGTTGTAGATGTTGTGGTTATATCGAAAAAGTGCAAAGGATGCCAAATGTGGGGATCAAAGAATGTCACTATGAGTAACGTTATGTGAAAACATTCGTTATGTGAAAACTATAAATAGGCATTGAATGGTATTTTCTTTCGTTGTTGATGTTTACTGGAACCAAATTGTAATATATTAGAACTGGTTTCTACTATGTGATAGCAGCTGTTTCCAGTAATTAAAATAAAATATAGAGAAAATATTCTATCTGATATTGTGTATATGCTGTATATCTTTTGTTTAGCTTTTATCTTAAACTATAAGTATATCACAACTTATGATTTAAGTTTGATAACATTGACTCAAACTTGTGGCCAAATTTTTTGAGCTTTAGCCCTATCCAATCAAATTTTATGAGATAAAGCATAATGTATAATGACCTGTTTTTCATTTTGTCATGTAACATTTTGATTTTTCTTTGAAGAAAAAGTTAGATTACACTGATACAAACTTGTGGCTAAAATTTTATATAAGATGTCGTGAAACTGAAAATATGAGGGAAAATTCACGTTTGACCCAACTGCAGCTTACCGACTACTCATTTTTTTTGGTATCAATCACAATAATTGTCAAAAAAATGCCAGAAAATATTTTGAATTTTATGAAAAATTTTGAGATGTCTGCTATTCATTAATCATGACAGTATTAAGCTAAAACAACCGAATCATAGTATTACACGTCCTCCTGTTAGATATTAAATAAAACCCAAGGTAAAAATTTGTTCAAATCTTTTAACATGTATTATTAACTTTTGTTCATTGAAAATAAAAAATCATACTCACAGGCATAAAATTCAAAATCTCTCTCAAGTATGAAAACTGAATCTCAAATAAATTTCGCAGCCTCGGGTAAGTGTTGGATATTTGATCTCAATCATCTTACAATGTCGTTTACAATGTTTTGTGATTCAAATTTCAATCTTTAATTTTAAAATGTTACATTTTAAAACTGGCAGGATAAAAAGTTAAATGGCAACTAATTTAATAAAAAGAAGTTTATAAATACAATTATAAGGATAAAATTTAGATATAACTTTATAACATCCCTTTATGGAACCCAGAGAAATATACCCATATGAGAACACAAGACACCTCAATCTATGTTATTGAAATGTAGACAAGATTTGGCTAATTGGTACATAGCGTTTAAAAAGAAATTTTAAAACGAAAAAGGAAATTTGGAGGATTTGATTCAACAAATTGCCGAGACAATATTTCCAGAAGGGCACACATGGCTAAACCAGACTAATTTGAGCTTGCGTTGCATTACACAATGGGTTTCGCTCAGAAACTCAGGGATAACATGGAAAATAACTTTCTGCCAGAGGTCGGTATTATGGCTCAAATGTTGCAATATTCAACAAAAATTAAAAATCCTTTAAAATATGGAAATACCATTCAACAAAAAAATCTTTCAAGATTTTCCACAGTTTATATTTGGTCTTATAACTTTATAGCCAAACTTGTTTACTGGAAAGAGATAAGGGTGAGTTAACTCCTCACAAAAACCATCCATCAAGGTTGACATGGGTTGAACACCCTCACCTGGAGCTATAGTGACATGTAAAGCATTAAAGCACACTGTGTACCGGCAGAATCAGCAAATTTGGAATGACCTTGATGAAACGCACCTAAAATTACCTTTTGGAAGGTTTAGGTTCACATTCATAAAGTTTAATTGTCTCCCCTGTGCTTTTGTAGACCAATTTTTCTATAATGAAATTGGCAAAACTACAAAAAATTTAAAAACAAAAAAAAAATACAGTAGTTTTCTTTTACAATTTATTTCTTTTTCAACAGTAAAACTCGGAAGAGTTGCGCCGAGCTAAGTACTCCCAATTTGCCTGTTATTATAGCAGACTATTTCATTACCATGCTCCCTGTCAATATTTGTGCAGATATATTGTATTTAGTCTCCGGCTTTTTTTCATTTCTTGTTAACGACGAAAGCCTAGACCAATAAATCACACTACTCCGTAATGTGTAATTTAAAAATATTTAAACTGGGTTAAGATTTAAAATATAAATCAAGTTTTTAAATAGATCGACGATACATTTTATTGGACAATACAAATTCAGGGCGCAAAACAGATAATCCTTAACAAAAAAATATGGCGAACCCAGTCAGATGCTATTATTTTGCACATGATCATGCATGCATTAACATCTGACTTTAGCTTACGCACTTACTTAATTAAATTCTGCAAAGAAAATCCATTGATACACGTCTTTTTTATATAAAACTGGTTTATAAGAAAGTATAACTAGAGGCTCAAAAGCTTTAAGAAACTATTTGTACTAAGTTCGAAATGGTTAAGGAACTTTTTTTTTTGTCAAAAGTACGATGTCTAAACTGGTTTTTATTCTTTAAATTTAATTTTAATAAAAATAAAATTCATCGAGGTGCCTCCGTTAGTGTGTCTGGTCCTTCGTTTGTTGAAGAAGATTAAGCTTGGAGTTTTCGTTCTTAGTGGATGTACAAAGATATTCAATTTAAACGCTGTTCAAAAAATGTATGAATCATGGTGCCAAAAATCGATTAACTTGGAAACTGTAAAAAGAATTTCTCTGCGCAAAGATACTGTGCTTGATGTCGAGATTGGAATGGCATTTTTAGAGAGAAAAATTGTAGAAGGTATATGCAAATCTGAAGCAACTAACATTCCCGATGCAGAAAATAAAAAGAAGGGTAGTTGCGGTGCGGATAAACGGCGATAGTATACCAATCACTGCAAATGTAATATTATCGAGGAGTGCGATGACAACAAGTTTGATTCCGACATAGCATTTAAATTTGGAATTCACAAATCATTAGTCGCCAAATGGAAAAGAAATTGCTGAATTATAATTGATGCTGCCGTAATTGCCAACAAAGAAAAAAAAGAACAGACCAAGTGCTAAATTTAAACACATCTTCATAAAACTTCAGGAAAATTTGTTACTTCACGATGAAAAGGACTGAACAGTTCGTTTCCATTTTACGTAAATCCAAATAGATCAACAAACAATTAATTCCGAACGCAGGGAGACTTGCTAAAAGCGCAATTACCAGTTTTATAAGAATATATTTAAATTCAAGTTAAGACGCGCGCAACGAAAAAGCTATTCGATAGGAGCAAAAATTTGCCAAACATGTTTAAATGGCAGACACAAATTCATGAAAATGTCATAAAATCGGGTGACAAAAAGCTTTGTATGATTCCAAATGGATAAGATATGCTCCCAACGTTCACTAAGTCCCAATGCCATTTGCAGTCGATCAGAAGAAAACTTATGATGTGCAAGTCCATAAAAATGAACGAAGGGAGCATAAAACGTGGCAATGCACGCTACAAATTTGTAACTCTCCTGTTCGAAAAGTTAGATTGGCAATTATATTCCGTGGAACAGGGAAACGAATTAATCCCCATGAGAAAGAACCTTATCACAACGATGCAGATGTCTACCGGCAGCCGAATGCTTGGGAAGATACTGATTTTATTATCGAATGTGTACGAAAGACCTTAAAACCTGCTATAAAAAACGATACTGACGAAACGATTTAATTATTTTACGACAATCTAACGGCACAAACTAGTTTATTATTTCTTACAGAAGTGAAGTCGCTAAACGGATTGGTTTGGTGTATCTAGAGTTGTAGGTATCTGGCAACCTGTAGATTGTGGCATAGGCCAGATGCTTAAGAGAATGGTCACAAATATAAAAGAATAGGGGTTGGAGGATGATGCAAACGTTGATTTATGGCTCGGAAACTCTGAAAAAACACGAATGATTTTGATAACCCATTGGGCAGGAGAAACTTACCAACGTCTGATGAGCGACGAATATGTCCAAACTCGATTTCGAACAAAACGGATGTTTGATAAAGGAAGACGGGTAAGAAGATCATAAAATATAACCAGGTGTTCCAAATTACACATTGCCACCCCAATTGCCCCTGATATCTGGCCAAGAACCGATGAAGTTTTATCTATATAGGAATAATGAAATGACCTCATAGCCACTAAAAAAAAAAAAAGAAAAAGTTGTCTGATAAACTACAAAATGCATATAATCAGCTAATAGCTCAACAAAAACGAAGATTTAGCTAAGGTAGAGGGAGTAGTTAAGTTCAAAAAAAACTCAAAACGAACACTCCACAATCTTACTTACGAAACCGACGATCTTATTACATTTCATCTTATTGCAGATTTTGAAAAAGGAGAAGTTATAATTTTATAATTAAATTTGTCTAAAAACGTTAAACAACCAGACAAGCTCATTTTTAAAATACTTATATCTCATCCACCTACTTATGGTCAATCATCACAGTTGATTGTAGGTGGTTTAAAAGAGATAGTATTCACTAAATAAATAAATTTGCGAATATGATAGGAGGAATTGCCGTGCACGAATCGATAATTGCATGATAAAAAAAAAAAAACCGTACACGATAGCTGTTTGACGTGGCTGTTTTTGATGGTGCACGACGTGAAAGGAAACCCATGTACCACTATTTCCAATTTGTTGCAACTTTTATTTTAAATAACAAAATTGATATTTTAACTTTGAATATAGTTTTGATGATGATAAATTTGTCTAGTTATTTGTGTATAAAAAAGATTTGCTTCTTTTTCAATTCTTTTCCTTTTTTTCTTCTAGAAAAATTGGACTTTCTTGGTATTCACTTTTTAAGAGTTAGTATTATTAATTCTTCTATTAGCTTATATATTTAATTTTTAGCTGATGTTCTTAGTTTATATATAGTATAGTTTGTAATGTATTGTAGGTTGGCGATTCCATTAATCGTTCCAGGAAAAATCCGGCTCAAGACGTTGAGTACCTAATATGGGCCCCTCTCTGGGTAAAAAAATAATTTATAATAAAAAAAAATGATGAAAGGACTATATTAGTAAAAAACATATTCAAAAAAAAAAAGAACAAAAAAAAAAAAAAAAAAAAAAAAAATACAAAAAAAAAAAAAAAAAAAAAAAAAGAAAGAAGTTTAATGTTAAAAAAAAAAAGTCACCTAAAACGTTTCACTATTAAACAAAACTAATGACTTAAACAAAACCCGTGACTTACACACCTTCGTGACGGTAACTTTGATGAGTTAGAGTTTCATTTCGAAATTACTTTTAGCCGGTCAAAAGCTAAATAGTCTGATTTCAAATTGTAATTTTCCTTACGTATTTAGTAACACATAACATTTTCTGCACAACCTAATAATCCCCTTGCTAGTTATAAATACAAAAAGACGTAGTTTGACGCTTGAGATCAAATCTCTACTTAGCAGGGTGCGTCAACCGCATTCTCGAGGTTGTTTTTACAGGGTTTAAAACTATAAAATGTATGAGCTACAGGAATTTTACATAGTTTAAAACCATTTTTCATATTAGGGTAATTGTGGCTCACACCCGCAAAAGAAAAAAACCGCAACTAACTGAACTGATTTACTTAACATTGTGCTATGGTGAAGAAGAAAAAAAAAAAAAAAAAAATACCGCTAAAATTCAATAATTTGTAAGGATTTCCCCATTATTCCAAAATTGGGGTATTTAGGCCATAGTCACCCCATAAAAAAATTATAAATTCAATTCATTTTTTTTTCGTTTATTTTATATATTTATACAGTTTAGCCAATAATTAAATTTAAAGCTAAAAATTCATTGAGCTACAAAAACCCATCTCCTAAAATGGGGCAATTGCGCCCCTACACCCGCAATAAAACCAAAAAACTGCAACTCACCAAAATATCATTTACTTTATTATTCTATACAGTTAGGAAAAAGAAATAAAAAACTTCAAAAACTTATTAATTGACACGGATTTCCCCCCATTATTCATTATTTTCCTAATTGTGCCCTAAAAACCCAAAATTACAACTTTAACTCAAAAAAGTTATCATTTATTTTATTTATCTACACAGATTAGCAATGAACAAAATCTAAAACTACAAAATTCATTAAGTTAGAGGAATTTTTCATAACATCCATTCTCCAAAATAGGGTGGTAACTATGCCCCCACACGCAAAAAAGTCCCAAAAACTGCAACTTACCAAACTATGATTTACTATTTACTCTATTGTTCTATATAGTAAGGTGAAGAAAGAAATAAAAAAGTTCAAAAGTTTACATGGATTTTCGTCATTATTCACTATTTCCAAATTGGGGTATGTGGGCCCGACACACCCACAAAAAAAAATTATAAACTATAACTCAAAAAATTATGATTTATTTATCTATATAGATTATCAAGTAATAATTAAATTTACAGGAATTTTACATATTATTATTCATTTTCCAAACTGGAGTAATTGCGCCCCACACCCATGAAAAAAACAATTTCAAAAATTAGCTCAATTAAAATTAATTTTACTGTTTTGTGCAGTTTAGCGAAAAAAAATAAAAATATATAAGATTTATCAAGTTACTTGGATTTTGTTGAATTTTACCTACTTCCCGAATTTGGGTAAAAAAGATCCTAAAAAAAAAAAAAAAAAACTAAATTTTTTGCAAATTAATTTTTTGCAAAAAACTAAATTAGGGTATATTCCTCAATATTCATTTCTCTGACCCACTCCCAATGATCCCCAACTTCTTATTACCAATTTTTTCACCCATTAAAATTAATCAGATTAGGCATTGAGGAAAGAAAAGCTATTTCCCGATATAATTTTGAGACGAGAAAAAGTGTGCTTTATCCATACGCTTTTAAGACTTGCATATTTGGTTAAAAGGTAGAATTTCGTAACATAACGTTCTACAATAGTAGAAAACTTAATTAGAGTTTGTAAAAACACTGTCTAAATTCGATAGAGTTTGTTCAAAATCAGAATATATCGTAAAATTCTAAAGGCCGATAAATTCTGTCATATAATACATATATAT
>JAUZNK010002890.1:0-11213 GCA_035046665.1 Euphysa ruthae | reverse complement strand
ATAAGTGATGAAAAACAAGAGAAATGTCGGATGTACAAGTAGACTATTCAATTTTCAAGCATGAAGTACAAAGTATTTTTATGTTTGGCAAAAGAAAGGAATTTTTTGTACGCTATCCATATCAAATAGTGTGCAATGTTTCATAAATATCCTTCATAAGAATGTTTGCATTAAATGCAAAATAACATTGTATTTTATATCGTTATCTAAGAAAAGTTTTTATATTAAAAAATAACAAAATAGCTAACCTACCAAACGATCTTAGATAGATGCGATCAACGATTTTAAAGTCTCTAAAACACAAGGTGATTGAAAAGTCTACAGAAGAAACAATAAAGTGTGTTTTGATATGCACCACACATAGATCAGACAGTTTCATATTACACACAGCGCAATATATAGACATTACAATAATAACGTTTTGATATGCACCACCCATAGAACAGACAGTTTCATAATACTCACAGCGCATTATCTAGACATTACAATAATAACGTTTTGACTGGTTGCATTTGTATCATTTTAACATACCTCTGTAAATAAGAACTCAAAGAAAGCGTTTTTAACTAAAATTTTTTTTTTTTTAATTTTTTTTTTGCATATCAAGGTAATGTTCCAACATGTGAAAAAAAAGTTGTTTTCTATAAACGAATCATATAAACACTTCGAGCATAAGACCCTGGAAAATTCTATATTAGGTTAAGAGGACCAAAACTTTTTAAGATTAGCTTTACTGCATATTATTTTCTTATATTGCCAGTTAAAGTTTTATTTTAACATTTAATGTCATTTTAACACTTCGTTTTTCATGAAATTCTTCATGAAAATGATAACAAGAAAAAATTTCGAAAGAAATATAACCAAAAACATTTTCTGCATTAAATATGACATACATGAATCTTGTCTATATTTAAATCTTTAAATGAATAGAATTCGGCATAAATGAATTTTCCAATAGACCATTTTTAGATATGTCAATCATCAGCTAGACAAACTCTTGAATAATTTAATAGGAAGATATTTTGGTCATATTACGAACAGTGGATAATTTGGTCAGTAGTGAATTTGATCAATCAGCCCGAACATGTCCGGACTGTTTGTTGAAGTAATCTTCTATCGTTTATTCGTTAAATAATTAAATGAATCTTTCAGTCAGTCAATAAATGTTTAATTTTGATCAGGCTTATTAAGATTCATTGGCTCTCATCATCCAAATTTTCGTGTCATTAATAATAAGACAAAAACTCAACCCTCTCCTATGCAACAGTTGGATCCTAGTAGTGGATGGAAATCTTTAGAAGTAAAGGCTAGGCCCTTCCTACTACAAACTTATTTTATCGTAGAGTTAGATAATTACTTAATCGCGATTTTGTCATGATAACTCGCAATTTAAACTTATTTAGGTTTACGCTACGACAAATAGCTAAAGTATGGTTTTAACTTAAGATTATAAAACGACCTTTTTAATGATTTTGGTCCTAAAATCATGCACAAAATCTGCAAATATAAAAATTATTAATTTCTTAACAAGTTCATAAATTACCAAAATTCTACTACAACAAGTGTGAAACGATTATTCATTCATTCATTCATTCATTTATTCATTAAACGTTGGTAACACTTACATAGTTGTATATGAATATAATTATATATTAATAAACACTAATATAGAGCAACAAATTTTTTTTTATGTGTAAATTATTAAAATAAATAACAGTAAAACAAAAACATATAAAGAACTAATTAACGTCATATTGGACATGTACATGATTTGCAGATTGCAGATTAAGTAACACACATAAATTTTAAGAAATTTGAGCGAAGAACTATTTTTAGATGTAATAACCGTTGATAACATTTATGAATAAAAATAAATGTCTTGTTAACAATAATGTGTTAAATAAAATTATTTCAGAACTAATAAAAAGCCAGCATGAAATATAATGTAATATAAGATATGTTGAAAATAAAGTGTGACATTCATAAATCTATTGGTACAATACTTAATGAACCTACAAATGCGATCATATCAGTCACCTTTCCTCTAGGGAAAACTCAAAAACTTCACCAAAATACCGTCTCTCTTGTTTCTAATTGTCTCAATACATTGTAAAAGTCATCATGTCCGGTGAAGTGTTGTGTATCGATAGAAGGTTCGTGGCAAAAGCGAGACAATATTTCAATAATCAGACATGTGTTTTATTTAGTATATTCTTGTAACATAAATTGTTTTCTTTAAAAAACGTAATTCTTGAGGAACCACATTCAAACACCTTCTTCTGCCTTTTAATTACTTTTTCTGACAGTTAGTTTTTTAAATTCGCAAAATTTTTCTTTGAAATGAATTTTTATTCTGCTAATATGTCGTTCATTAACAATAGAAACTTTACAAATAATAAACAAGAATATTGAATAAAAAACAAAAACAGTCAACAAGCAAACCTCAATTTAAACTGATGTCTTTATTTTTAAGGAGGTAGGTCTAGAAAAAAAAAGGATATAATTTTAATATTAAAAAAAAAAACTTTTCTTAAGCCCCATTTTTTCGGGATTTGTTTTCTTTTTATTTTCTGAAAAAAGTTTTTAAAATTCTTGTTTTGATTAATAGTTATAGTGTTTTTAATGAAACTTGGAGATGACACTTGTTCTTATTTACATCCTTAGCAATGGTAAACCGCTCGCTTTTAACCCGTTTTAGAAGATAACTAGAGTACCAACTTTCACCCTAATGGAAGGAGTATATTTTCTATCCGTCCCTATTCAAAAAATATATTTTCCTGCTTCCAGTGATTTAAAAGTCATTGGTTGGAAGCTCGTTTCATTTTCTATCAGTTTTTCCTTGTTGGTTATTTTATTATTTTCTGTTTTCGGTAACTTTTCTGTTAGGTGTTTTTTCATTTCTTTTAGGGTCTTCTAGTCGTGTTAATTTTATTAGTTGTTTTGAAGCCTCTTGCATTATGTTCTCTGAGATATCTTACTAAGCGATTTAAAAAATTTTTCGAGTTTCCTAAGTTTCTTAAAAGCAGAAAATTTCCATTTATAGGTGTTTCCTATCTTAGGAAAACTCATGTTTCCTCTCAAAAGTTTTTTAGAAAACTGCAAGCTTTATTGTGATTGTTAAATAGGAATCTCGAAGTTTAAGTGATATTAAACGTTGAAACTTACTTCAACGTACTTCAAATTTCCTTAAAGCGGTAAGCTTCTATTTATATGTTTTCCCAACTTAGGAAACTTTATATTTACCATATTTCCTTGTTGCAGGTAATCCTCAGGATACATGATGTTTCCATGAGTTTCCTAATGATTCTAAGTGATGTGAAACACCTAATTTTGTACAGTGAAAAAACTTCCATCGGAGGTTGATCTAGACAAACGCAGTATTAAACTAATGTGGTGTTAAACACAAAAATAATTTTCATAGTTTTATGTTTTGAAATATATTTTTTTTTAATTTCACAGAAAAGACGAGGGTTAAAAATTTTTTTAAATAATAAATTTTATTTTGTTAGTTTTAGTTATCGTTAATTACATAGGATTTGAAGGATTTTTTTTTCTTTTTTTTTTTTGCTACAAGGCAAATTATAATATAAAATATTATTATAATTCAAATTATAATAAAAAACTTCAAATTTTGACCGCACTGATACTCTGAAAACTTAACTTGTATTCAGAAATATTTATACTAACTTATTAGACAGGAATTTTTTTAGAACCATTAAAGACACAAAATTAAATATTAAAACAATAGATGTTTAAGAATATTCGGGTGGAATCCTTTTAACATTTAAATAAAATTCTCTGTCGACGGTATTAAAATTAATTTTGATTTGGTTTTGATTTTGTAACTATTGTCTTGATTGAATTATTCTATACTGTTCAAATATTATTAATAAAGAAATGAGGAGGCGAAGTCAAAAAAAAAAATAGAACTTACTATAGAGAATTTTTCTCGTTAATGCCAAATGAGCACCAGCTGCAAACCTCGCTGCGCTCACTGCTTTGCTTTCGCAATAAAGTTCTTTCTTTAAATGGTTCGTTTTGAGGATAAGTGAAAAGATCACAGCTTATTGCAATATGAGCTTAGTAGTGCAGGTCAGTTAGTCATGATATTAAGTCCCGTGTACACTGGCTTGTTAGAAGTATTTTTTTTTTTTTTTGCTGGAATGGGTTCTTTGGGTCAAATGATGTAAAAAATCGAGGGTGGAATTTTTTTTTGCTGCCACCTACTAGCGAGGAATGACGTCATCAACTTTACAGTTAGCAAAAAAAATTATCAAAGTTAAAAATAAATATTTCTGTTTATCTAAAGCTGCGTTCAGGAATTGAGAAATCGTTTCAAAATACTTGAGACAGTTTCACTAATATTTTTGAAGCTGCAGAAATGCTCAAAGAAGAGGTAAAAGGAAAAAATAAATTAACTTTAAGGGCAGCTTTGATGGCTTAGGAATTCCACAATCACTCAAGTCATTGGATTATAACTTGATCAAATCACAATGTTGATCGAACTCAGCAAAAGAGGGAGGAAGTAGATCGGTCTTTGAATATAGTAGCTGAACTAATAAACCTAGTAAAAACAAACATTAATTACAAATTTAGGATAGGTGAAAATGGCTGATACCTTAGTACCAACGAGACGGCTTCTACTTTCTCCATTTACATAGATCTATACGAAGCAAAAAATTAGTTCATGTGTTATCTAACCTCCAACCTATATATAAATAATAACAATAAAGCGATGAAAATAGAAACTGCAGTAGGAAATGCCAATATGAAAGAAAGTAAGAAAAAAGCGGAGTCTATATCCCATCCAATATTGTTATAGGAAAACCTTTTAATTTCGCAATAGACAATGCAAACTATAGGAAAAACACACCTAACGGCAAACCTGAATTCTATGGCTCTGGTCAAGTAGTCTTACAAAAATATGATGATAGTGTAGAGGGCAATGTAGGAAAACTTTCTACATGATCTGTATACAATTCCTTAATTATAGAAGAACCAAATATCACAACTCCAACCGATTGGTCAATCCTGTATTCAGCCTTTGAAGATGGTACAAGGTATCAACATAGAGTTACAGGAGAAAGAAAGATAATTGTTTCTTTGGATTTGCAACTATATGCGTAGTATATGAAACAAAGATCTGATTAAATATCCCTAGAACAGATATATCCATTTAAGGGGTGGGGGGATTTCCCATTAATGGGTATGAATTTTAAAATCTATTGTATGTGGCGTTCCTCAAGGATGTGTTTTATGCCCTCTGATATTCTTGATTTATATTAACGACTGACATAAATCTTTCAACTTCTGTTCATTACTTTGTTGATGACACAAATCTTCTGTACATCAATAAACTATTACAAACCGTTTGTAAAAATCCAAATTTTGATCTAAAGAATATAGTCCACTGGCTTAATGCCAACTTAATATACCTGAATGTAGACAAAACAGAGTTCATTATTTTTTCAGCGCCTTGGAATCCAATAAATGATGAAACCAAAATTTAATGCAAAAGCCTTTATTATTCAAAATTTATCAAGAACCTTGGTATTTTAAGTGGTTCTAATCTTTCTAGGTAAGTTCACAATTTCAAGATGAACTTCAAAAAAAGTAAATTAGATCTAACAAAACGTTTTTAGTTCTCTGGATAGAGTATACAGCCATAATAAATTAAATCAATTTTAATAGTATCTTAATATTAATTTGCTAATACACAAAAATGATTTCTTAGGCTTGGATTTGATTTGGTCGAGCCGAAAATTCAAAATTTTACTTGGATTTAATTTTGCGGAGCATTAAAACTAACACTACAAACTTTTGTAGTAGTTACACCAATCTTATTCGGGATAGGAAAAAGAAAGACTTCTCGCATAAAAAATATAATCATATAGACGTAAGAAATAAAATCATTCAATGTTTTAAATATGAATCAAAAACAATACCAAAGTACTTGAAGTGTAAAGCGTATTCTTTATCGTAAATCAGAATATCAAATGCATTTTCGTCTTCCCATACTGAGTCATCTTTATCAAGTTCATTAGTGAAGTATTCTCTCATTTCGTCTGTGATTGTTTGAAGCCATAATTTCACACGAAATGAGGTAAAATATCGTAAAAGGGATCGAGGAACGGAAGATTTTAGCTAACCATTTTGAGTGCATTATATATACCAGAGGTTTTCCAACCATTTTAAGTGACTGTGGAACCGGATTTTGACGTCACTTCAGCCAACGACTTAACATGAAGAGGTTTAATTGGTGAATTTGATATTGATTTACTCGAATTTTTTACTCTTGATAATTTCCTTTCAATTATTTGTGAGAACCTTATGGAGAATAATCTTTTAAGAAAAGATGGCAAAGTTTGTTTATGTTGAAATAGAGCAGCTTGAGTTGCTGGGTCATAGCTATTAGCTGGCACCAACACAACGCGAACATTATTTGTCAGAAAAGAGGCTTCGTCATCCATTATCTGCCCACCAAGCACATCCATTATAAGAACGACAGCTTGATTCAGCTTCCCTAATTGCTACTTGATCTTCTATGTAAGATAACAAGACTTCCTTAATAAGCTTGATCGACTCTTAAGTGCTACTAATTTTTCGTTTGTCAGTTAATCCAACAGTAGCGATCAATTTAGAATTCCGCTTAGCCATGGTGTGATTCATCGCCAGTATATACTTTAAAGGTATTTGATCAAAATTTATTATAAGGGTGTCTGCAATTTCTTATCTGACGACAACTAATTTAATATTGTTTAGAAACAACATCGCAACGCTGTTTCTTTTCTGGTTCTTCTGAAGTCTCTACTTACTCTGTTGTACGTTATCTTTTAAATCCCATTTTTCTAAATTCCTATCTTAAGGCAATATTAGAAGAAACCATTCCACCTTCAATCATGGTCAAAATATTATGAAACTTATATGCCATTAGCACACCTTATTAATTAAAAAAAAAAAAAAAAAAAATCTCTGCTAGATCTAAGGGATGAAAGCAGAAAGTCCGTACTCATTTGGTTTTGTTATCATTTTTGCGGTTTTTTGGTCAAGAAAATCAATTTTATAATTCGATACGCGTCAAATGTGAATTTTTGCTAAAATTTGATAAAAGCGTCATATAGTATGGCCATAATTTTTGGCTTCGTAGATAGCTTTCCCTCTGCCGGTATTTTGCTTCTAAGTGAACTTGATGACCCCTACAAATATCTTTTAAACAATTCGTTTTTGGGTATACCCGTTTAACTAATGTATATTTACTTTTTAAAGAGCATACCAATGACATATGTTTTTTTTTTATTTTTTTATACTTTCGATTTTATTTTTTTTCTTTTTTTTTTTTTTTAGATGTGGCAGGAAACCCTATATCCTTGATACAAATCGATCAATAAATGGAGAACCATATAAAACTGAGATTTCCAGTAAAACTTTTTTGATATTTGGTCATATTAGCATACAATTTTAAATTGCCCTTCTAAAAAAATATTTTCGCCCTCAGCTCCCTGACAACATATGTAAAATTTAAACCTGTTGGAAAGTTAAAATAGTTATTTGTTAAAATATTTTCAATAGCATTTGTGGAAATTCTAGTTACACGCGTCCCCGCCCTTGAAATCGATTATGTCAAATAAATCTGCTGAGGCTTAATCAATGATTTACAGTGTCTGGATTTGATTTTTCAACACAAGGGGGCTTTTTTCTGGCGCATATTTCCAAAAGTGCTATTTCTAGGTGGTTTTTTCCCAGAGGGCTTAACTCTGGGAGGGCTTTTTTCTATAAAATTTCTATATGATAAGCTCGGAAACTTTTAAACCAGCAAAAAACAATTTGTTCATTTTCCAAATCTAAAAGTCAACTTTTCTTATAAATTTAATTTGATTTAGAAGTTTCGGGTAAGACAACCATTATTTCTTCGAATTCAATGGTTGGTTACCAAGATGTGTGTAACAATAAAGGGGGCGCTGATTGTTCATAAATTAAACAATAATTATACACTTGTCTGATCTTTTCATCGACTTCATGTGTTCGCAAATATCTTTTTTTATCAATAGATCACTAACTTTCAATATATTGAGTATATCGTGCATAAAAACGTTCCAGCTTAGAGCAGCGGTGCGTGACTTTGGAGCCTACAACCTGAAATATTTTAAAATACTCCTATAAAGTAGGAAATGCATTTGATATATTTGCAAAAATGATTTTCGAAACTTCTAAAGGCATTTTCCAATGTACATTTCCCGTATAACAAAGTTTTTGATAAATAGATGTGACTACCTAACTGTTAAGCATCAATTATAGAAGATCACCACTCGCTCGGTGGAATAGAAATTCCTTATATGAAAACTATGGAAATGCCGGGAACTTATTTCAATCAGCTATTATTGGAAAGTTTCAAACAGTTGGTACAAGAAAGGTACATTGAATCAAAAAACGAAGAAATACTTGGCTAGTCTTTTCATATTGACTGTGAAGATGTTACAGAAGGTCTAGTTCTTGTTCCAAAAAAAAAAGAAGAAGAAAGTTACAGTGACACAAAAAGATCACAAAAATAAAGGAAACTTTTTAGAGCGGGTGTTGATAGAAAGGCAGAAAAAGATAAGAAAGAAGAAGAATGACCAATTGCTGCAACACTTGGTTAACTTGATTTCATGATAATTGTTTACAAACTATTTTTTACATATTTTTTTTGAATGATTTTCCTAGAAATTTTTACACAAACACACGCTTGTGTAAAAATTTCCACAAGGATTTAATTTGGCGACGGAGGAAAAAAGTAAATTTGGTTTACTTTGGTGATAGAACAATAAATTAAATTTGGCGTGGATATATTTTAGCAATGGCGAAGAAAAATAAATACTGGATTGGACTTAATTTGGCGATTTCAAACCGAAATCGCTAATTTCGCCAAACTTTTCCACGTCAAAATTTGTACGACTTAAAAGGTTTGACCATGCTTTGTCAAGGGTCTACAACACTTGGGATGGAAGTATTATTATGTCTGGTGATCTCAACATCACAACACATCACCAAATCGACAAGAAGAGGTACTAAACTGATCGACCAGATTATTAGCAATGTCACAAACAAACTGGTTCACGAAAATATTATTCCTGACCAGGATGGTCATTTCGCTATCGTAAATATACAAAAACCTAAATTTACACCACGTTTCAAATTTGTCAGAAATTGAAAGAACTTTGACTTAAACTCATATGTGAGTGATGTCAAAAGTTTGCCATTTAATATTGTTTACGTTTTTGATATACGCGAAGACAAACTTGAAATGTTCAATACGCTTTTACTAGATTGCATGGCCAACCACCCCCCGATAAAGTGAACAAAGTTTACCAGGCCTCCAACACCGTGGATGAACGAACTTAACATCACGTCTCTTCAGAAAAACGAAACGAAAAACGAAACATTTCAGGACAGAAGCTCATTGAAACTGCAGTGACACGTCATGGAAAGCGTATAGAGAAGCTAGAAACAACCTGAAAAATCTAATTAAGCGTTTTCTACCAATAGACCAAAAGAAGTTTGGCAGCATTAACAACATTATAAAACCACAAAAAAGCTAAAAACTAAAAAAACTAAAAAAACTAAACGCCAATCCAAACCAACTAAATACCCACTAAACCACAAAAGCTGAGCAGCTTCTAGGAAGCTACCCAAAATCTAATCAACAATCTACGCAATGATTACTCAACATGACCTGATGACATGTCAGTTAAACTAATAAAATCTACAACAGATTATATCACATCGCCATTGTGCCACATTATTAACACAAGTATTAAACAAAGCGTCTTTCCTTGTCAATGGAAAACTGCACGAGTGTGTCCAGTACCGAAAACTAACCAACCTAAAGAATTAAATCATTATCGACCCATCTCTCTTCTCTCTCTTTTTTCCAAAGTATACGAAAAACTGTTTATGAAACAACTGTGTAACTTCGCTGAAAAATAACAAATATATGCAGAACATCAAGCTGGTTTTTGTCATGGAAATTCCACTAACACAATTCTGATGAAGCTGTTGGATAACATTCTGAGATCAATAAATAAATAAGAAATAACCTTGTCAGTTTTCGCAGATTACTCCAAAGCGTTCGACACTGTAGATTTTGAAATACTAATAACAAAACACCAAAAAAAGTGTTCTCTAAATCCACTCTTCTATTCATCAAAAGCTACCTCAGCTATCGATGTCAATACGTTCAAGTTGAAGCTAAAAAATGCCAAGCAAGAAAAATAAAATTTGGGTTCCTCAAAGAAGTATCCTTGGTCAAATTTGCATTAATATCTATATATCTATGACTTGATACGTGACCCAGAAAGTGGATGTCTGAAATATGCAAATGATTCGGTTTATGGAGATATAAAAAGTCAAGGGTCATTAAGCAATCATCAGATTTGTTTAGTAACGATATTCGCACACTAACACATTGGTCTAAAACAAAAACCTCCTTTTCAATCCAAAAAAAAAAACCAAAACTGTCCTTTTTGCGTCCAAACAAATTTATCTCAAACACAATCTTAAAAAACCTTCAAAATATATTCTCCTATCAAGAATTAAGCGAGTGAACGATTTAAAGATACTTGGTGTCTACCTTAACGAAAACATGAAATAGAACCAACACGTAAACGAAACTTTAAAATCAGTATACGCAACACTTCGTTCACTAAGACAACTTAAGCGCATTTTGCCATTTATAATGAAAAGGCAACTTGCCGAATCTTTAGTTCATTCAAAAATGGATTACGGCAACACCGTATCAAGCAACATACCAGATTATCTTTTTAAGAAATAGCGAAAGGCACAAAACGCAGTAGCTAGGTTTATACTATCAAAATATGGTATAAATGAGGATGTAATAAACCTGAAATGGCTCCCGGTGATCGAGAAATAAGAACGAAAAATTGTAAAATTGACCTATAAAGCACTCAACGTTGAAAATTGGCCCAAATACTTAACGGTGGTCAAAAGAAACATAGCCAACTCACGAAGTGTAACATTCACAAACGTCGGTGTTATTACTAATTCGAATGCCAAAAGTACATTTCAACATCAGTCTATGCAAGTTTTTAACAACCTCCTAACTAAAGCGCAATATTGAAATACTTTTGAAGAGTTTTCAAAAGATTCTTTTAAATATTTTATAGATAAAGAAGGTTTAGCGATATATATAAACAATTTTAAATATATACACGTATATA
>JAUZNK010002889.1:0-11214 GCA_035046665.1 Euphysa ruthae | reverse complement strand
CATTTTTGGTTTCATGACAATTTCAGAACAGCAGCAAATCCTTTTATAATTTTAATTTAAAAAATTATTTTAAAATTCAAAACATTATTTTTTGCTTTCATGTAGATCAAAACACAATCAGGTAAAATCCTAATGGAACTAGATGCTAGTGATCCAAGCAATCAAATGTCTTTGACAGATTGGTTTGTCGAAAGCAAAACAAAAAACTTACTTAAAAAGTTACGATCTGATGATCCAATTAAAGAAGAGTTTTTCAACTGCTTACGAAAATCATACAAACTGGGAGAAAAATACATTCAGCATAAATTCCCCCTAAACAACCCTACATTAAAAGCTTTATCGTCAATCGATCCATTATGCAGAGGCACTACAACTGCTGCACTGTTGATGAAAAAACTGAAATTACTCTTTTCAACTGTACTTTATGAAACATAGCATGAAAAATATGGTCTGGAAGTAAATTCTTTTCATCTTTCTTGTAACCTTCCATCCGACCACATAAGTGGGGGAAATATTCAAAAGGGTATTGATGAATGGTGGGCAGAAATATTTAAAATGCAGAAGTTCCCTTTGATAGAACAAGTTGTGAAAGCATGTCTTTAGGTCTAATACCCTGAAACAAAAATTTTTCTGAAAAATCCAGCTCTGTCACTAATCACCTTTTATGATCCCCTATCATGCAAGATTTTTGAAAAAAATAAAGAACGATTACTGAGACGAACAGACAGATTTTAAAGCTTTAACTGAAGACATTCTTTCTTAGAAAATTTTACATCAAATAACACACTTTGCAGTCTGTTCATAAGGAATGATACTATCCATTTTTCTATTTCCCTTTTATATCTAGCAGTCTTAGCTTCCTGAGAAATAGTTCATGCTCCAGATACATGAAATTTAAGACGGTTTTTAGAGAAAATTCATATTATGTAAAAAAAATAATTCCCAAAAGAAATTATTATCTATAATTTATTATTTATCCAAAACCATTTTAATACCGTTTCTAAGCATTTATCAAATCTTTTATCTTGATATAAGAAAATTATTTCCACAATACGCAAAACTATTTATAAAATGTTGAAAGACACACAGGTTTTTTTACATTCATAATTAGCACTAAACAGAAAAGTAAGCTTTCATCACCCTAACAATGCGGTTTGGAGAAATTCATAAAAACACAAACTACAAGACAAAATCATCTTTTTTAAACCACTTTAAGTCTCTAGCCCCCCAGTCCAGATGTTTCTACAAGTGCCAAAAAAATTTCTATGAAGAATTGTGCAAAATTTCAGAATATTTATTTAAACAGTTTTTGAGAGAAGTATATATTATATATTGATATATACCTATATCTAGCCCAAGCCCACAAACCAGTATTTTAGCATCAAGTAAAAATATTACCTCTATGGTCCTTTAATTTATCTAAAATTTCAGAAAAACTTCATGATTGCAATAAGAAAATATAAAATGCCAATTTTAGGCCCAAAATCAGTATATTTTGGCATGTTTAGGCTCAGTACTAAAAAACAAGAATGAGGTATTTTAAAACTTGTTTAAATAATGACAAATGCTTTTTATTTCATCAAAACAGCACAAATGGTTCTAAACTTTTGAAGTTTTGGGGTATAGTTTAAAACAAGCCTTGTGATGACATCACAGTTATATGACACATTTACATCAATATCTTCAGAAGTAACAAAATTATATTTTTGACAGGTGGCTAGTTCCAGACCCATTTATGTTTTTGGACAATGTAGAATATCTTTATTTTGGCTTTTTGGTTTTCAAAGAAAATTCACATGCAAATCTATTATGTTATAACAACTCTCTTCAAAAAATTTCAAGGTTATTTGAGAATTCAAGCTTGATTTATTATAAACCAAAAAAATAAAAGGGCTTGGAAATAGCCAGCTGTTAACAATGAAATTAAAAATTTTGTTCAGAACGTACAAAAAATAAACATTTATCACCCTACTAAAAATTATTTTAAAATTGTAAATTCTTTTGAAGATATAAAGGGAAATTTGATATCCTAAATGTGTTATATGTAACTGTGATGTTATCAATAGGCCTGTTTCCACACCATAGCCCAAAACTTCAAACACTTATAACTCGAGAACTGCATAAGCTTTTTTGCTGAAATAAAAAGGATACTTCATTATTTTAAAAACTCCTTAAATAGACACCAATATGCTGAAGTACGATGGAGTCCCTTTAAAAGACCATTGGCGAGTTCGAAAATTAGAATATATATAAGAGAAAAATATTTAAGAACTTAAAAAATAAAAAGAAAATTCAGACTGAAACTTTCGTTTTACCACTAGCCATAAATAGGATTAAGACTTTATTCTTCCATTTTATGTATTGTATCAATATAGAAATCTTATGTAAACAAAAAAAACGTTAATGTTAGTTATATTTTAAAATAATGAACCAAAAAATGTTAAATTTAGTAAGTTAACTACAAAAATTTTTTAAAAAATATTTCAATGAAGAATCAAATATAATAATAATACTTATTTTGAAAGATTTGCTGTCATTTTCGGCCCCATCATTTTTATTTTCAGCATAAAACAACAACTTCAAAAATGTCTGTTTGTCAAAAATCAAACTGATTTTGGGGAACTAACTCATTCAATGAACTGTCAATAAATATTAATATAATTATTTATTATTATTATTTTTTTATTATTATTTATTCCCTTTTCTATAAAATAGATATTACAATTTTCATGTCGTAAACTAATTAATAGCATTCAAATAAAATAATAATACAGTAATAAAATAGAAAAAGCTTAAAACTGTAGAAGGCCATAAAGACGTTATCATCTATAGACATTTACGGTAACTTTTAGTTATTTAAATTCTATTAAGATTTCCATTTTTAAAAAGGTTGTTTCTAGAAATAATCCAAAACAATTGGGTTTTATATAAAAGCTTTTAAATTGGTTTTAAAACTAAAAATCGATGTATGCATGTTTATTTCATGAGAGATTATAAGTTTATTCTAAAGATATGGTCCACAATAAGAAATACAAAGACACAAATCTCTTTTTTAAAAAAGGGGTTTGGCTAATTTTTTATAACAACGTAAACAATATTTAGGAAAATTTTTTTTCTATAGAGATTCTGGAAAACTTTGGAGCATTATTATTTTTACACCTAAAAATAAAAATAAAAGTATTTAATTCATAAACGTTCATCGCTTTAATGTTATCAAAAAGTGGTTTGGATCCGCTAAACTTATTTCTAATAGATAAAGCAGAGCGCTTTTTTTGAACTTTAAGTATACAATCAAGTTTACTTTTAAAAGTACTTCCTCATACAATATTTGCATAGATGACATGACGCATAGGAAAGATCATTTAAACACATTAAAAATAGAAGAGGTTCGAGAATTGAACCTTGTGGAGCACCACAAACAATTTAAAGAACATTAATGTTTGCATGGTTATCGTTAGTAATGCATTGTTGTCTTTTAAACCAACTCAAATAAATGCCCGAAACACCATAATGTACTAAGTATTCTGTAATCAACAGTATGAAAAGCTTTTGAGAGATCTATAAAAACTAAAGCCTTTTCATTCTTTCCAAGAGAGTGGGTAATTTTATTGTTAAGTTCTAAAAGCACAAGTTCAGTAGAATTGTTGCATTGAAAACCAAACTGTAAAATAAATTATTTGTGTTTAAATAATTAAATAATCTGTTATGCATATTATTTTCATAAAATTTTTGAAAAAATGGTAGAATTGATATTGGCCTATAATTACTAACTTTAAAGATATCACCAATTTTAAAAATAGGGTTAACTTTTGCAATTTTTAAGGAGTCAGGAAAATTTCCTTATCAAATGAACATTTTATAGCTTTATATAGGAGTTATTTTATTTCATCAAATTCCTCTAAAACTATATTGATATGATATAAATTACACTAAAAACACCAAACTTATGGAAAAAAATCAATTTCCTGTAAATAATGTCTTTTCAAAGTTTTATTTTCAAAATCGAAATTTTTTTCTCTCAATTATTTACATTTGTGGTTTGGAAACTCTAAAAATGGTAAATCAGCATCAAAAAAAAAATTTGCTTCATTCAAAAGAATCGTTTGAAGTTTTCACCAGACAAAAAGATTGTTAATCATTAAATTATTCAACAATTCTGGTAGAATATGACTTATATTTAACCCCGTTACGTAAAAAATATCATATCCTCAGAAAATAATTTGTAGATTGAGGACTAGAAATTAAAAAAAAAAAAAAAAAAAACTTTAATTAGTAAATTTCAGAGAAATCGGAGGCAAATTTTGAAGATGGAGGTCATTAGAGAACTCGTTAGTTCATTGTTGAACTTCTACAAAATTTCATTATTGGTAAAAATCATTTTTAAAAAAATTTTCATGAAAAGCCAAAAAGATTTTTTTTATGTACTGTTGACATTTTATCATTAAAAAATAGTTTCCTTTTCAAAAAGATCTCACAGATTATCTGAAAAAGGAGAATAAGCTCGATAACAATAAGCTTGGGAACTGTGTGGGTTCAAAAATAAATATTTCACACTTAACAATGAATTATAAAAGTAAATGATCTATGAAATAAAACAAATAAAAATTTAACAGTAATTTGATATTTTCTAGCACAGAATAATACGTTTTATTTTATAAACATTATATTTACAAAATCATTAAAATAACCATTTGTGAAATATTTCTTAGGACTTACCATACAAACAGTTTACATTTGTTTACATTTAGAAAGTTTATTTTTCTTCTTCTTCATCTTTTCATCCAGCATTTTTTTAAAACTTTGAGTTGTTTTATCCTGATCCAGTTCTTCAGCAGGAAGTTGTAAGAGATATTTCAATTTATTTTTCAATTCTTCTATCCCTGTGTTCTCCTTTGCAGAGGTTTGAAGATACATATGAACCTTAGTGTGAATACATGATTTTGAAATGAAGTCAATCTGCCTTTCTGATGGAATAAATTTCCATGATTCTTTGTCAATTTTGTTTTGAATCAAGACATATCTTAAATTAGGCGCTAATGAACGTTTTTCTATATAATCAATCTCAGAAGCTATATATTCTAATGAAGAAAAGTCTGTAACATCATAAACTAAAAGCACGCAGTGTGCAGATTTATAGTGACCTTGAAGTGTCATTGAGTTATGCTCTTCAAAACCATTTGTGTCCCAGATAGAATACTAGAACAAAACAATAAAGATAATATAAAACAATTCCTAAATTATAATCTTTTAAAAGAAACAGCAACTTTTCTAGTTAAAAGTTAAGTTTAATTTCAAGTAAAAAAAATTGTGAACTTAAAAGCAAAACATTCATGAACAAATTCTTAAAAACACAAAATATTTAAATTAACTTTGCTTAGCAGCTTTGCAGTAAATATTAAAGACAAAAGACACTGCCAAATTAGAAAAAGGCTGTTGCATTAAAACCCATACACATGGTTAAATATTCTTTCCCATTAAAAAAATCATTTTTGTTTTTTGTTTTTTTTTTTTAAATTTGAAGTAAAACTAAATTGACTAAATTGGCAAGCCAAGTAGAGCCGGATTTCCTTATCCAGATACAGTTATTTTGTGGATCACCATAAAAACAAGATATGCAAACATTTTCTGTAAATGAAAACACAAGCATGTTGGGAGTAATTTGACTTACTTCTATTTTTTCATCTTCTTCGTCCAGATATTCATAAGTGCTGACATGTCCGACACGTTTCTCTTCACAAAAGCCATCACCCTTTAAACGATGGAATATTGAAGTTTTTCCTACATTTGCTTTACCTCCAAAACAAATTTTATAACGTGTACCAGATATATTAGCTTTATCTGAACCCCATCGTCCACTACTTGTTCTTGGATGAAACCCACTGTCATTGCTGTTAACACTTTCAGGTCGAGATGGCACTCTAGCCATCAGATGATAGCATTGCCTTTTGATTGACTTTCAACAGTGAATAAGTATTGTGTTTATGCTAAATCTAGAAATATGTTATACAAGCAACAAAAGACAAATCAAAAACACTGTATTAAAATTCCAATTGAAATTAATTTCATAAAATGAAGATACTTTTGCAAATTATAATAAAGAACTTCTATTAATGTTCCTGAGAATTTTAAAATAACTTTTTGAAATCATTTGAATGATAAATTAATAAATAACAAAAGTCTGGTATGAAGACCAAGGAAATTATATATATATATATATATATATATAACAGTTTTATACTTTCCTATATTTTTAATAACTTGGCGAAATTTTGATAAACCAAAAATTCCTAAAAAAACGTTATCCAAAAGGAACATAGATAAACAGAATTTGGACTCTTTTAAGATGGATCTTGAAGAAACAAGGTGGGATGATGTCCTAAAATACAAAAACACTGAATCTGCTTTCTCGACCTTTTCTGAGAAAATCAAAAGCATCTTTAACTAAACATGTCCTTTATCTGAAATAACTCTCAAAGAAAAAGAAATAAAAAACCCTTTGATAACAAATGGAATAAAAAAATCCTCAAAAAGAAAATAAAAGCTTTATAACAAGTTCCTGAAATCTCGATTGTCCAACGATCAAAACAATTCAAAACTATTAAACAAATACAAGTCAGATTCAAAGAAAACATAGCAAATAATCAATGAAATAACAGGCCATAAAAAAGTTTTTAATGATCCTCTTCTAATCTCAATAAAATATAATGAATCATCTATCTATGACAAACGAAAAACATGTAGTGAATTTAATGAATATTTCATCAAAGTTGGTCCAAATCTAGCCTCAAATATACCTCCTGTAAGTCGCAATTTTAGAGAATTACTTGACGGTCAAGTTCTCTCTGATAACGAGTTAGCTCATCAAGAACTTAATGACACAATTTCTGCTCTTAAAACTAATAAAGCTGCAGGTTAGGACAAATTAAACAGTACCATTATCTTGCATATTATAACTAGTATACGAAGGCCCTTTGGTTTACCCCCAGGAATTTTTTGATAATAAGTACATCCGGGCATTAAAATCAACTTAGCCCAATACTAATCACATACAGAACCTGAGTCCGACCCCTAATATTAGGGGTTTGCTGAATTGATTTGTTGCCTTTCACATTGTCACAGGCCTATGGTAATCTTTTTATATAGTGGGGAAATGACTTTATTTCTGATATGTTGCTTGCTTGTGAGGAGAGTACTGCCTTGTTGGGATTTTTTTGTGTGTATTGTTGCCGTTTTCTCCGGATCTATAAGTGTACCTAAAGCCTGCCTATATGTTGGGGCACAACTAGTACTAGTATGAAATAAGAACTTTTTAAGTTACAAGCATTAGTTTTTTGAAGGATGCAAAAATGTTCATGATTTTCTAGAACCTTATTGGCTTTAGTTGTAAAAACAAAGCTTTAAAATGGTCTCATTTTTGGTAACATAAAATCAGGTCAACATTGAAAGATACCGATAGAGCTCCTCAAAAATTTATATATCTTTACAGATGGAGATAATTAAATTAATGGCGTATAGCAGGCATCTATCAATACCCACAATCAAACATTCAGAACACTTCCAATAAATTTTTTTAGTATAAAGACTTTACCAGATATAAGAAAAATGTGCCACACATTTATTTTTTTTAAGAATTGTAAATGAAGAATTATGAAACTTTAAAAACTTGCCTTTCAATTTTCATTAATAAATTTGTATCAAATTTTTACTCTTAAATAAAATACAAAAACTCTGAAATTCTTAATAACAATAGTCAGCAACATTGTATTAAATACAGATGGATGAAATTGTTATGAAATCATCCATGGAATAAAATTAAATCTCATGTTTGTCAATATATAGATACTTAATAAAAACAATCTAGTGGTGCAAAATATACTCTTTTGGTATTCTCAGACAAAAATATATTGAAACTATGAGCCGAATATCAAACACTGTAATTATTATATCTGAATATCTGTTACAAAATTAACATTTCTTTTCTCTTATTAAACCAACAATATTCAAACATCTGTTAATGGTAAAATGCAGATATATAATGAACCCATTTAACTTATTGTCATTTCTTGACAACAGAAATAAATAAAAATAACTTAATAAAGATATGAAAAACTTAATTTTTGATAAAAATATTAAAGTCTGATAACACCAATACAACAATATCAGAAATTACTTTTAAGAAATAATGTCATGATGAGGTTTTAAGCTGCAACCTTGCAGCTTTAATAATCTCAAGCTGGTGGAACATAATAACAAAGATAACAAAATACATTAACCCAATCTAAAAAAATACAGAGTATAATATTTTTAAGAGATTAATAATAGCTAACTAAGTCTTTGTTTGTAATCAATGTAAACATGCCATTTATCAGATCTTATCTTATCTCACAAATTTACAAAATTGCTTTTTTTCGAAATACATACATAGTCTTATTGACTCAATATTATGCTGATTTACAAGATAAATTGATATAGAATTATTAATAAAATGACATAAAAAACAGAACAAAAATGACAAAAAAGCCATTACAATTTTTCACTAGACTTTCAAAGTAGGGTTAATTTTGTTAATGATGAATTCATTGAGAACCACACCTAATAATATACTTTCTGTAAATAAAATTACCCTGAGTCCAAGATAAAACCAAGAATAACGAAGCCTTCAAATATTACAATCATGATTCATGTGTGTGTATGTGACACACATTATATTTATATTTAGGTTGAAATTCCTCATTAGATGTTTTTAGTTTTAAGTATTTAAATCATTCTTTTTCACACAGCAATAGAATTATTTTTTTTAGTTTATATTCATGTAATCGTCAATTTCACTTAATGCTTTGTGTTAAAACTGAGAGAAAATTATTACCATTTTAAAGTTGTCGTCATATGGTGATGAGATGGTGGTAAAAAAACTATTCAAATTATTTAAAATCATTAAAATTATCATAAAATCTTGCAGTTAAAGAAAATATTTTTTACAATCAGTTAAAATAATAGCTACTAAAACGACATTGTTAGGCCAAGTACGGATATTGTCAAATACCTTATATTGCCATTATGACGGTCTATGACAAAACAGGAATAAAGAAATGAAAATAATTTTCCTAATCGTAACCAACAAGAGCAGCTTTAGGATAAAAAAAAACAATATGTCACTTGAAATTAAAGATTATTCTTAATTTCAGTATCAAAATTTTAGAAAAACAATAGCTCAATTAGTATCCAAACTATTCCCCTGTATAACATTGAAAACATAAATTTATATAAATTTAACGTATAAATTGAATTTGCCTTTCACAATAACTTTTTATAAAATCTAAAAACTTATTAAATCCATTAAATTTATTTATTAATTTAATAATAGGGCCTACTTTATACAATTACCAGTTACAATACGGTGCACTTAACACAACTATTTAAACAGCTCTAGGTGTCCGTGAACCAAATATTGTGCTTCCAATTCGAACATGCGTGCTACCAGCTGCAATCTAGAGAAACCATTATTGTCTTAATTTTACTAAACGATCTACTATTTACTGATATTCTAAAAATTTTCCTGAGAAGTTAAATTGAAACATGCAATCCTTTTATCATTACCGTAAGAAAATTTTTAGAATGTTAGAAAAAGTTAGAACAAAACGTATACTTCCGAACGATAAATTATTCGATTACTATTTTAGTATGATATTTTGAACAAATTTTATTAAAAACTTCCTGTAATCAGTATACAGAAACCATAAAAACTTGTCACCGTTTTTTTTATCCATGAAAAAATATTTCTTTAAAATAAAAATTTGACAGTTACAAATAAATTTTGAGCTTTTATGGAAATATAGACAAGAAAAACATTTTTAATTAATCTACCAAAGAAATATTATAAGAACCCTACTGCTTGCTGGTAATCACCCGACATTCCCATGCTAAGTTTTACATCATTTATATCAACATTACAACTTGAGCAGACATCTTCTCGACATTTTGATAAACTCTAAGAAATAAATAAATAAAAATATAATAAAAATATAACAAAAATATAAACATAATAATAATATGAAAGATAGAAATTTAAAAATTGAACTAATTTTCAAGTAAAACCCAAACAACAAGGAAATTTTTGGAAAGAAAGTATTAAATTCCCATCCAATTAATAATAATAATAATACCCTGAAATTCAAAAATATCACTCAAACTACCATAAATATTTTCAAAAAAAGCAGACTAAAAGTTTAAATTCAAAATCAAAATCTAAGCTCAACATCTCAAAACAAAACCAGAAAGAATAAGTATTTAGTGAATTTCACGAAAAATATTTAAGATTAATGAGAAATTTTTTTACATTTTAGCAGAAATGGAGATTTTCAAGAAAAATTCTAAAATACCCTTTTTGGAAAAAATCTTGACTTGGTGCAGAAATCAGTAGATTTTTTAGATAGCCAATATGTCGCAAAACAATATTTTCGTATCAAACAAAACAATACAATTTTCATCTATATTTCTACAACAATTTCTACAACAAAAGAAATTCAAAAACGCTACTTTTAGTTTTAAAATTACTGTATTTAAGCCATATAGACAAAGAAAAAACAAAAATAAATTGAAAGACTGCAACAGGTGGTCATTCAAGTCAATAAATACTCTCTAAGGCCCCCTAACTTCATGCAAAATCTAAAAAATGGATTTGAGAAAATTTTAAAAGTATCATTTTTAATAAAAAAAATAACCATAATTAGACCCAATGCCAAAAGAATAACCACACTTAGACCCAATGCCAAAAAATAACCATACTTAGGCCCAATGCCAAAAAACAACCATACTTAGACCCAATACCAAAAGAATAACCATACTTAGACTCAATGCCAAAAAATAACCGTACTTAGACCCAATACCAAAACAAACCATACTTAGACCCAATACCAAAAAAGAATAACTATACATAGACCCAATACAAAAAAAAAGTCATAATTAGACCCAATGCCAAAAAAAAATGACCATAATTAGACCCATAGACCCAATACTAAAAAATAACAATATTTAGACCCAAAACTAAAAAAACCGAGAGGTTTTGATGGGTGGCCACTTGGATCAAAGACTCTAACTTGAGGCAAAAAATTTTTAAAAAAAGTGATGAGATGACGAGAGTTTGCATATTCTACTCATCGGTTCGGTATCGATAACTTTTCCGGTTTTAATCGACAAAGCAGTGGTGACCCCGTT
>JAUZNK010002888.1:0-11214 GCA_035046665.1 Euphysa ruthae | reverse complement strand
ATATTTGATCTTAGAAAGGATGAGAATTTTCTTTCAAAGAAGCGAATAGTCGAATTATCAGCAATAAACTTTATTTTATTTAAAATTTTTTATTTACATTATTCTAATATATTCTGCATCGACATGGACAAGTTGTTTAAAATTTAAAAAGAAACTAAATGCTTTAGGAAAATTCTTATTTGTGAATTTAATAAAACTACTCAAGCAAATATTTCAGTCACAAAGTAGCAGTTTATAAATGCATGATTTACAACTCTATGACTCATGTTTCTCTCGCACCAGCAAACTTTTTCAACTTCATTCATTGTTGCTCCGTTTATACTTTTATCATGTTTGCTTTTTGACAAACATATAGTAAAGCATTCTCTTTCGTTTTTCACTTTCCCAATCTCAACCCCCGCTGTCCCTTCACCATCGTAGTTTTCGTATAAGCAATCTAGAAATTAAGTTAAGTAACGATCATTTGTACAGGCGGTAAATCAAAAGAAATCAAACCAACACATGTTGCATTTAAAATTTCTTGGACTTTATTAAAATGAGAACAGATTGATTCTTTTTTTTTTCCATAGATCAAAAACTTTGCAAAGAGAGTTTTTTTCAAATTCACTCATCAAAATTTCTTTTTTTAAACATAAATTGTAGCAAATGCAGATGAAGTAGGTTATGGTTTCAACTATAATAAACTCCTGTTCGCTTAAACATTAAGAGTTTTTTTTGGTTCCGTGGTTTAACAATGTTAAGTTGGTATAAGCGAAAACCACTTATTGTGAAAGCAAAAAACTAAGCGCAGCGAAATTTGCAAAAAATCTGTGCCTAGTTTTTCATAGCTCGTCTCGCCTGCTCCGAACAATAGAAAATAGTTCAACCAAGAAAAATACAAAACTAAAAGTATTAAAATAAGTAAGAGCGTGATGGTACCAATCCAATTGAACAGATTTAAATGTAGTAGTGATTAACATGTTGAATGTTTAACAGCTTTCTGCTTTATAAATTTATCAAAAGAATAGTGTTGCTTTAAGTTTGAATGTAACAGCAAAGCTGTATTAAGCTGTATTAATTATTGTATTTTGTAATTATGATGAAAGCACAAAACGCCTCTTTCCTAAGTGCGCACACAAAATATTTCGTTCTTGCTAACAACATAAAACATATTTTGGGAAAGCAGAAGAAATCAAAACTAAGTGTTGCTGTAATCAAGAACTCGTCCAAGTTTAAAGGTGAGAAAATTACAACACTAAACGTCAATGCAAAGGAATTTATTCCTAAAATTAATATTCAGCTTTCAAGAACTAATGCTTTAAATGTAACTTTATTCACTCAATGAAATCAGAAATTTGTAAGCAATGATACAGTAAATGTAAGAGCAAAACCATTTGTTTCTATCATCAACACGAAACACCATCTAAAAGCGCTTTCAAGATTGCAGAAGCTACTGTGTTAAAATTTGATGCATTATTGATTACGAAAACCCTGAAATTCCTTGAGAACTCAAATATCTCTAGTCTCGAAACATATTTAGAACTTAAAAACTATTCAAGTAAAGTGGAAATCAAAATTGAAGACATATTCGCATATTGCATATGCTCTATAGTAAATATGCAGAATACGATTTATCTGAAGAAGAAAAATCAAAATATAAATCTGTGTCGTCTTTTTGTCAGGCTGAAAACGTAGAGCTCGATAAACCTTTGAAATTACTAGTTGAACATGAAGGTAAGCTTTTTAATGAATTTTATCGCAGAATAAACCAAACTAGAACGATAGAAAAATAAATCTGTTTGGTTTTACTTTGTTTTTGTATTCCTTAATTTCTGATAATATTTTTCCAGGGCGTAATTAATAAGAAACCACTTTGTCAACACGTTTATTAATAACATTTATAAGTTGAATTTCGGAAAATACAGTGTTTTTTACTGGCTTTGTTACATTTTCTTCATTCGTAGGAGTCTTTGGGGAGCGTTTTTTCTTGATGTAAAGTGATAAAGTTTGTTTTCACTTATAGACTTTGTTATAAATACTGCAATGAAACTAACCATTCTGAAAGAAAAAAATTATGAATATATGTAATTATAGTTCCGGAAGTGTGCTTTTTAGGGATTTGTAGCTATTTCTAAAAATAGTTTACCGTAAAAGTTTTCCATAAAGATAAAAAATTAATTTCGTAAATTTTCAAAATTTTAACGCTTTTTTGTTTTTCCCTTGATTAGCTCAATAACAATAATCGAGTCAAAAAATGAAAAATTGTAATATTGAGATAAAAATCTCCTTACGTGTGAGAATATTTGATTTGTGATCTTTTCAGTGCCTTTGCTATTTGAGATTTAAATTCATAGCATAGTTCCTTTGACAAGGGGTTTCCTTCTTCTTCTTGCTTTTTTGTTTCTAATCTTGTTGAGCTCCATTACAAAGATTTTTTTAACTTTTTTTGGGTTTACAAACTTATTAGAAACCTTATACCAGAAATGTAAAAATTAAGAATTTAGCTATTTAGCTATGAGTTAATAGGTTAATAATATCTAGACACCAGGCTTCTGAAAGACATGAAGCAGTGAAGAAAAGTGGAGCTTGTTAGTTGTTCAGTCAACTTCACTAATTTTTTGAGTCTTGCTAAATTTCTTTTATAAAAATATTAAGAGAAGGTGAAATTTGAAATAAAAAACACTAAGACGAAGTAATTTTTCTTTTAGAGTGAGAAACTGAGCTCTTAAACTTTGAGAGAACGCTACAAGAATAAATTTTCTAGTTCATGGTTCATGATGTTAAAAAGAGTCTTGATGTTATTTCTAAGAAAGAAGTTTTTGTCGTCGAAAAAAATAATCGATGATATGGCATTGTAACATTTATACATACCATTGAGAAAGATTAAAATTAAATAATGGACTCATAATCGATCCGTTGTGAAAGCCTGCACAAAACCTTTTTAACCCTTAGGTTTTATTAATAACAACTTGTCTTTTAGATTTAAGATAGCTTTTAATCAAGTGATTTAACTTTAATTAATTCTATAGTAGTATAGTTTGTCTAACAGTATATTATGATATGTATCAAACGCTCCGGATTGTCTACAAAGACCCCTAACAAAAGTGTGTTGTTTTCGAAAGATCTAGTTATCTGAACAACGAGTACAAGGTAGCGTGTTCAGTAAAGTAGTGTTTTTGAAAGCCAAATTTGTTTTTTACAAAGAGTTTGTATAATATAAATAAAGTAAGAATAAAGTCCACACATAATCGTTCAAAGATTTTTTGAAATAACTGGAATTAATGAAATAGGGCTGTAGCTAGAGAGCAATGCTGGCTCACGTTTTGAAAATCGGGTTTATTTTAGAGATTTTCAAAAATATCAGTGTAAGTTACTTTTTTCAGAGATAAATTTAAGATGAAATATAAAGGTTTTTTCATGATGCTTATAATATGTAAGATAACCTTACTATTTAAATCGTCATAACCAGCAGCTTTATTAGTTTTAAGTGCAGAAATTGCTTCATTAAGCTCTTGATGAATTAGCTAATTTTAAGGACAAACTGAGTTATTTTAGTCGTTCAAAAATTCTTAAAAATTTTTTTTTACAGGAGAAATGTCTACAGCTAAGTTGGGACCAACGGTAACAAAATACTTATTAAATACATTGCATATATTCTGTTTATCACAAATGGTAATTCCATTTTGTTTTATTGTATTGGAAAGAGCGTCGTTAAATAGTTTTATACATTCAGCTATCTCAATAATAGTGTTTGTAACGTTTTTTTTTTAGAATTAGGTTTGCGTTGTTTATTAGTTTTGAGTAGTAATTAGCTTTGGCTTTTTTAAAAAATTTTTGGAAAATATTTTTGTACTTTTTATAGTTATTTTGTTTGAACGGGATTTCAGTAACTTGTTATTAAAAACTTATTTGGTTTTTGTTCTCTCTTTGAGGATTTTTTTATACCATTCGTTATCCAAACTTTAATATTTCTTTGGATTTAAGTGTTATTTCAGATAAAGGGCATATATCATTAATAATGGTTTGAATTTTCTCGGAGAAAGATGAAAATGCTATGTTAGTATTATTTGGACATCATTCCACTTAATTTCATTAAGAGACTGTTTAAAAGAATCCAAGTTTTTTTAATGTATATTTCTTTTAAAAAAAATTTTTGTCGGAATTTTAGATTTATTACAAATGTTACGAATTACTAAAAATGTTAGAAAATGGTCAGATATATCTTTTTTGCAAACACCCGAAAGAAAGCTTTCACTTAACAGGCTTGTTGTCGAAAGTCGTGTAAGAGCTTCTTGTTACTCGAATAATTCATCAAAGAAAGTTTTGTAAATTTAAATCTATCACAATTGAAAGCATCAATGTTAAAATCTCCTGCTATAATAATATTTTTGTTATCTCTTGTCGCAAAAAAAGTTTTTCTTAATAGATTTAATAACAGTCAGAAGGCGACCATCCGGGAGACTACATGCACAATATTTTTACCGTTAGAGTTGGAAATCTAAATAGTTAAATATTCAACTTTTTCTGATAAAAGACATTAATTTTTTTTCATTTTAAAGGAAAGGAAATCTGAATGTAGATTGTTCCTCTTTTGTGAAAACGTGATTGGGTGACAAGAATATAACCTGGTAAACTAAACAGAGAGTTGCTACACAATGGTGTTTTTGTAAGACATATTATATTAAAATTATTATTTATAGGGTTATAGAAGGTCTTAAATGTATCAAAATCTTTATTTACCGATCTAATGTTAAAGTTTAAGATTGAGAAGTCATTTTCAAGCTCGCATATTTGAAGCTCATTAGATGTGAAGTATTTGGTGACTAAAGAAATGTTATTATGTGAAGAAAAAAATTCTAAATCGTTTTTTGAATGTTTGACTAATAATTTTTCTAAAATAAGACTTGTTATTTTCTCAAAATTATTTGAATTTACAGGTGACAAACGTGTGTATTATTTTTGATGAAATAAAAAATATGAATAAATTGGCTTTATTAAGCTTTTTTACCCTATTTCCTTACTTTAAAGAAAGAAAAAATTGAAAATTAAATCAACAAATAAATTGTCCGATAAAAAAAAAAAAAAAGAACACCACCGTAAAAAAGAAAAAAGTGCCGTGGAGGAAAGTCAAATGTTTAAAAACTGGTGTGCGATGAGTTAAAGAAATAAAATATGAATAGAATAGAACAAAAAAATAGCTCATGCAGAAAAACAAATACATTTACGAAACAGAAATTTTTACAGCATTTTAGTAACCGAGAGAGTAAAAAAATAAAAATAGTCTCAAGAGAATTTTGAAAACACGATTAACAAATATGTCGTCTTTTTGAATACTTTTTAAATTTATTTGATTTTCAGCAAAAAGTAACTTTAAGCTAAAAAAAAAAAGCTGTAAAATTACCTTGGTTTCATAATAAATTTTAAACTAAAAATAAAAAATTGGTGTTTGGATGGTTGATATCTCCAGCTTTTTTATCATCAAGATATCGGGAAAGACAAAGGCGTCTATGTTTAGCTTATCTTCTTTAAGTTCTATTCATTTAAGAAGAGCTTTATTTCAACTTTTGGTATGGAGAGGAGAGCATAGTTGGTCGGCGTATGTTTTTATGTGGCTGGTGTGATTAATGACGTTGATTTTTGTGAAATGGTCAAGTACTCGTTGGGCATCTTTCCAGTCATAAAACTTGGCAAAGATGTTTTCATAGTGTTATTGTTCTGTTTTTTCCCCTGTGAGGCCTTTCAACCATTGTGCTAGCACTTTCATGTGGTATACCTGCAAAATTATTCAGAACTTGGACGAGCTTTTTCTCGGTCCCATGTTTCGTTGGGGTCTTTCTCAATGCCTCAGAATATGAGAGTGCTTCTCATACTCCAAATTTTATGGTCTGATGGACGAAGCTCAACGATTTTTTAGCCTCACCAAGCTCTTTCTTGAGGGCTTCGATTTCCTTTGAGAACCCAAGAGTTATTTCATTTTCATGGTTTTCAAGGATTTCTAATTTTTTTTTCTGAAATGGGCATGTTCATGTTTATTGATTGTAGTAGGTATGAAAAGTCGGAAAGAGTACACGTTGAAGAATTAATCAAATTTAGCTGTTGATAGATAGAGAGTTAAGATTCATGTTATAGCACAAGGAGAGCAAGCTAAGAGTTATTCAGCCATCTTGAATCTCACGCTTTTTATTTAAGCTCAATATTGAAATAGAAGCTTTTGTATTTTACCCCTGGTACCTTTTTTACCTGGTATCTTAAGTTAAAATGTTTTAAAGAGAAGATTTTATCGTTGTTCATGCCAAAAAAATAGAAAATGCAGAAGTTAACAAGTTTTGTAATTAACTTAGGGTAGATAAAATCAAATTTATGTGCATTAAAGAAATAAAAAAAAAAAATAGAAACCTACATGTAATATATGTTGGTTTGAAATAGCTCCACCCATTATTTATTTCTGCTTCGATCGTAGCATTGCCGACCAATTCACACATTGATAATTCTCTGTTAAAATTAACACCAGAACATTTCGCGTTGCTCAAGCAAAAGTGAATGCATTCAGTTGCCCTTGATGCGTTTATTTCAGTAATAATTGATGGATTTTTATCGTTCTGTAAATTCAAGAAATAAGGTGATAATTCTTGATGCTCTCTTGGTATCATTTCACACGCAAAAAAACATGTCATAAGCGTTAAAAATTTAAGTGCAAAACGTATCATGTTCTTGAAAATAATTTTTGGTTAAACTAAAGTTTCATTAAAATATGTCATGGAATGTTATATAAAAATATAACATTTTTCACAGTTCAGGAACAGAGAAAGTTTGATTCAAACTTTCGATCCATTGATTAATTGCATTCATTTGGGTTCAATCATTTAAGAGAATTTAAGTGTGTTTACCATTCTAATTGAGACAGCTTTATAAAATGCTTATTTAAATACATTTCGTTAAGCTTCGCAGCTGGAGCTCGTTTGGATTTAACGCGAAAAACTCTCCATAGTAAGGAAGGTTTTTTTGTGTGCTGAATCCCCAGAAAATTTGTGCTGATTTTTGAATCGAAGGCTGAGGCGAAATTTGTGCCTAATTTTTCAAATTTTGTCTCGCCTTCCCATTTTCTTGTTAATAATAAGTTAAGAGTAGAGATAATTCAATAGAGACCTATTTAAATAAAATTTATTGTCTACCGTGGGTGATAATATGTTGTTGTGTTTTGCACGCAAATAATTTCTACGGCAGGGTGTTCTATATTGGCTGCTGGATATTTAAAAACAAGTTTTAACTCATTACAAAGAAATTATATTATTTAAAAAGTAATGGAAAGCTAAATAATCAACAATACTTACCCTGGTAGCAATAAGCGAAATGTACCTTTGCACTTTGGCTTAACACTATTTGACGAAAAGACAATTGCATAGCTGCTAAAAGCTATATCAATGTTTCAGAGAGACAGGATTTATGTAGGTTTTAACTAGCTATGATAAATATATGGTGGAAAATATCTAATTCCAAAAAACACTTTTCGCCTAATATTCTAGGAAAAGCTGTTGTTGCTTTTAGGACACGAAATTGATTTCGAAGAACATGTCTTCACGCCTCCTAAATGTGTGAAAAATGAAAACTTGAATCACCTTAAAACATTTTAAACGACATGTTTTGATGCTTCAGATGAAATTTCTACTTAGCAGGGTGCGCCATGACTTCTGACCCGAGGCTGATAAATTTATTTTTGATTCGGTTTTCGTAATTTATAAAAAAAAAAATATATAAATCAAGTTTTACTCTAACAAGAGGTTTGTTGTCACAAGTACAAACCAAGGAAACATAATCCTAAAATAACGAAAGATATGCTTACTAGCAAAAATCATAATAAATTCAGACAGAATATGTATGGTCTGAAGAATGCAGAACATAAATATTATCATCTTTGACCGTTGGACATAATTTATGACAGGTCAAGGGATTGGTTAAAGATAGCATCAATAATTTTCGTGATCTAATATGAAATTGTTTCTCTTTATTATAAAAAAAGTTAGCAAATTTTGTTTCAGGATGGTACGATTCAAGAATACAAGTTTTTGTATTTGTGCATAACGTTTGTAGTTGTGTTTGCAAAAAGGAATTAGGGAAACCTAGAAACTGAGAGTATACGTTGTATAATTTACTTTTTAAAACTACTAGTTGAAGTGGCAAAGGTAAACGTTTATTTGTGACATGAAATTTTCAATTTCTGTATACTTTAACATTTATGTAGTGTTTTATTGCAACTCGCTTTAAAAACTGAAATATCGAAACGCAGGAAAAAAAATTGTTATGGGGCAGAAAGTTTTTTCTTCGAAATCCGATATAACTGTGCTTGTTTGCAGCATTTTAGCCGCTTTATTTTGTTGTATAAGGCATTATTTTTACTAAATTGACCAAAGGCATAAGTTATTCAGGACAAAATTTTGCGAGAGAGAGAGAGAGAGAATGTTATATTTAACGTGGGGAGCCAACAAATTGCCGAGACAATATTTCCAGATGGCCCACGTGGCGGGTCTTGGAGTACTTAGAGCGCCCATTTGCGAAATTCGCTCAGCCAAACAACCCACCAATTTGAGCTAGCGTTGCATTACGCAATGAGTTTTGCTCAGAAACTCAGAGATAACATGGAAATAAATTTCCGCCAGAGGTGGGAGTCGAACTCGTAACCCTTCGCTCCGTAGTCAAACGTCCTACCACTTTGCCAACTCTGCGAAACTGATACATTTTTTGTATATTCATCATGTTTATGTACATTCTTCCCATTGAGGTGAAATACCTAGCTTAGAGAAATAGCTGAAACATTACTTGAAATACCACAAAATTTAATCGCAAACGAACTTGAAATCACATCTAATGCAACCGCTGCAATCGCTTTCCTGCGATAAAATCTCTTGATCGGTTGAACATTTTCCAACGATAGTAACAGACTACCCACCACTGACTCAAAGGAGACCTTATCTAGAAAATAACTAGTGAGTTGTAAACATTGTTGACAAATTTGCCAGTCGAGAACATTTTGAGTACATTAAAAGCACTGCATAAAAAATCGAAAATTCATTGATTGACTTTTTCTCATCTTATTTAAATTCATATTTTTAAATATTTATATATTTATATACTGTATATCTTTATATCGTTTTAAAAAGCTCACCTTTCTGAAAAGAAAATAAAGTATGATGTAATAATGTATCATGTTTTAAAACGTTTCTCTGAAAGTTTGTTAAAAAATCATTATAACTGGACTTCCCTATAGTAAGTATTTCCAATTGCACAGCTTCACACTTTTTTGAAAATTGTAGTTACGGGGAGGGGTAATATTCCAAGAAGAAGTTTTCACGGAACAGTTTTCCGGGTGGTAGCTAATTATCCAGGAAAATATTTTCTTGATGAGTAATTTTCCGGCTGCAACTTCCCGGGTGGCAGTTTTCACGGGGAAATATTCCTGGAATCTAAAATGTAAAGATCTATTCACATTTTATTGATTTTTTACTTGCCTTCTCAAATGAAAAGCATAAGAAGTTTGTTGGCATAAACACATTGTAACAGAGTGGTGCATGCCACAGGTGTTTGAAACAATCGTAACTTAAGTTTGATGCTATGCATTTGTTGAAAAAAGGCATTTGTTTTGCAAATCTATCTAAAAAACTGCTATTGCTAAGAAAATTTTTTATGATTTATTTTTATCGCACATTATTTTGCTAAAGAACTAATCAGTTTAAAAACATCAAAAGATTTTTCTTAGACGAAGCCTATTTGTAAAAACATTTAATCGCACTTTTTGGGCTAAAGATTCGCAAAATCATCAATGGAGGAGCTACAATTTACTTCACTTTTTATAAAAAAAAAAATATGCACGTATTTACGTCATTATAAACCAAAAATGGTATATAAGCTATTAAACCGCAACAATATTAATGTAGGCTGCACACGAAACATCATGTTTGAATTCCATAATGAAAAACCTGTGAGAGTTTACAGATTTCTGTGTAAAATAAAGAAGTCCAACGTCTTAGACAATTAAAAGACAGAATTGATGTAGAATTTGCGAAGGCTTGAAAGATAATCTACTTATGATAGTGTAGCTCCCAAGTCATAGAGACATGGGAGTTCTCCAGGTTATTTTTAGACGCAGAGCTTTCCCCATTTGAAAAAATCCTTTGAGACAAATAGTGTGTGGCGGCACTGTGTAAATAAAAAAATATATATATATATATAAGTGTTGCAAGGAATGACGAAATAATATCTTTAATCAAGATCCCTGTTACCTATTGCCACAAAAAAGCTTGAATATGTCAAAATTTTGGGGCATAACCGCTGTCCAAATTAATTTGACCCAAAATTTTAAATACAACTTTCTTTATTACTTTTCCTAATTCATTCAGAAAAGGAGTTATTGGAATCAATTTTTATATATCCAGTAATTCATAAAATATGAAAATTTACATGGGTTGAACATAAACTTTTTGTGTCAGATAACCGAAAAAAAAAACGGTGGAATTTGCAAAAAAAAAAAGTGGTTACGACCCACGATCCACGACCCATTCGCTTTGCCAGAAAGTTTTGATACTTATAAATTTTTTTAACACTTAAAACAGCTAATTTTGCCGCAAATATGCAGCTTTTAATTATTGAAACCAATACTTTGGAGCCTTTTTTCGCCGCAGAAGACATAAGTTTTTGCAAAAAGGTCTAAGTGTGTAACATTTCAAATTTGCTAAGAGCTAAATCTAAAGGTTTGATCCCTATATCTCTCTATGATCCCTAAACAAAGTACAAGACACGTTTCGCCTTTGTTAGGACTTGTCAGTTGCACACACTGATTGGAGAAGAAAGAATGGAAATATTTGATTTGCTGCACATAAATTTCAGCTTAAACGTAACACAGCCTAGAAAAGACTGGAAAACGGCTAATAATATACCTCATTAACCTATGCTAGCATGGAAAATAGACGTCAAATACTGTTTTTTATCTCGTCAGGAAGATTATTCTAAAGCCAAAACTAAATGAATTTGTGTCCATATGTAATAGTGCGAGTTTCAGGTAGTTTGAGAAGTGATTTATTCCTCAAAATATAAGGCATGCTTTGAAAATAAATATATCTGACCGGCCGGATTTTCCTGTTTTAAAGTTTTTAAACTTCAATCATTAAAAGTTGCAGGTATCTAGCATGGATGCATTGAAAGTTGCAGGTATCTAGCATGGATGCATTGAAAGTTGCAGGTATC
>JAUZNK010002887.1:0-11215 GCA_035046665.1 Euphysa ruthae | reverse complement strand
ACCATATTGCATAGGGGCTGGGGGGGGGGGGGGGATTTTCCATTTTTTGTGGATGGATGGAGCTTGTGTGGTGGAGGGTGATTTTCGGGGTAAATTTTCCAAAGGGGAATTATACCCGGGACAATAATCCGGGACAGAATCTTCCGGATACCCAATAAATGACTTAGGAAATTTAAGTTATTTCTTAAAAAGTTCACGTGACAAGCCCCATAATAAAAGAGAAAGAGATAAAATTTCGAAAATTTTTTTGAAACTATGTTCTTCCCAGCTCCAAATTTAGTAAACTAGCCTGGGATTAAATTTTGCTAAACTTAAATCTTAAAAAATCCTGGAAATAAGAATATGCTTTTATAGCCGTACAAGCGGAGTTGGCACTTTGGTAGGACGTTTGACTACGGAGTGAAGGGTTACGAGTTCGACTCCCTCCTCTGGCGGAAATTTATTTCCACGTTATCTCTGAGTTTCTGAGCAAAACTCATTGCGTAATGCAACGCTAGCTCAAATTGGTGGGTTGTTAGCTTGAGCGAATTTCTTAGGTGCAAATGGAATATAGAAGATAAAATCTCTCCAATAGTAAAAACGCATTAAAAATGGTAAACTTCTGTTCTAGGCAAATTATTATTTAACAATTCTTTGGTGGATTATTTATTATTAATTTCGAAAAAAGTGATATCCTAACTGTAGTAACAGTGTAACAGTGTAATTTAAGATCCTACAACATAAAAGTTAAGCAGTAGTACCTAAAATAAGATAGAGTAGAATGGAAATTTAAAAGTAGTAGTGGTAAAAAACATTCAGAAAAAGAATAAGAAAGATAAATAGTTCATACATACATGTTTATTAAAGCTAATAGTTATAGTTTCTATTACTTTGTCATTTGCACGTACCTGTTGACTTGCTTTATACGCAAGATGAGTCTAGACATTCGCCAAGGTTATTGTCTAAACAAAATTATCGACACTTTATATATAAAAGATTAATTAAGCCATGCCTAATGAAAAACAGAAAATAAGAGTTGAGTTTTATTTCTTTGAGTTTATTGAGATGGCGAGGCACGTTGATTTAGTAAAAATTGAAAATTTTGTAATTTTTCGAGAGGCCAAAAGTTAAGAAAATGAGAACGTCCTGAAAAGTTTCTTGACAAACCTAGCCTTAGTTTCTTTTGAAAATAAGAGTGTAAGCTTACAAATTGAGGCTTTTATTTCTTTACATTTTTTTTTTTTTTTTTGGAACCACTAGGAATTGATCAAAATAGTGAAGAACCATTCGATGAGAAAACATTCAAAACATTTTTATCAAACTCAATGTCTATTAGAGAAACTACCCATGTAGATGCTGGTGCTATTATCAAATAAGCTCAAACAAAACAACAACATGGTTATAACAGCCGGCTACAATCACCCTCGTTTGTGAATATTGGAGAAACGAAATGACAAAAAAGGAGGAAAGTTTTCGTTTAAGTGGTTAGGGCCATATACTGTAAGAGGTAAAACGACCTCCGGTTTGTGTACCCTCGTTAACTCAAACGGTAAAACACTTAAATCTAAGTATAATCTTGCTTTATTAAAGCGATACATCAAAAATCATGCCGAGAAAAACAACGTTACCGAAAAAGAGCCGTCTAACGTTTTCACGAAAAAACCTGAAAGTAGAAAGATTCCCTGGGAGAAACTCCCCTACGAGATTTCAAAGATAATTCAGGAGGAGAAATTCTCCTGGTTTACAGTCGAGTAGATCTACTGGATGATATCCAAACCTCCCGTAGCTCCATCAATCAAAATTGACGATGATTCCAATTCTAACAACGAATTTTGGATCCAAAATCCTTACTACCATCTTAGTAAAGACGATCATAAAATTCTTCAATCTGAAACAGCGTGGCTTAACAATCACATAATGGACGCGTCCCAAAGTTTCATATGTAAAGCGTTGGGACAATTGCTTCATGATGTCACCGATCATTGGTTCTTAAGCTTCTGCTCAAACAGTCGAATCCAGTTTTGCGATAACCTAAAGTCAACATTAAATCGCTCTTCGAAAAAGTCAATGCAGTCGCTCTAAAAGCATTTTGCCCATCATACAGGGAGATTGAACGTTGCTTTTCTCCCAGTTCAGCAACATAATGATGGAAACAGTTGTGGCTTTTTCGCAGCCGCATTTGCAGCAGAAATACTAGAAGGGAAATCACCCATAGATGCAGAATTGAACGTATAAATGATGAGACATCACCTTATGGAATGCTTAAAAATTCAATCGCTAACACCATTCCCTAAACTTCAGTAATAAAAACTCAAAGACATATATTTTTAAAACGTTACTCTTTCTGTTAAAGTTTTTGTTACTGTGATCTTTAGTTTCATACATTAAAATATTCATGAAAATATTTATTTTTTCTGCCCTTTTGTAGATTTAAAAATTGATAATGGCTCATACTCAGCGAATAACTATTCAAACTAAATTTAATTCATCAATTAAAATCCCTTTTAATTCATTTTACCACCATGTAACAATGATAAATTAAAGTTGTTTATCGTTTTTAGTTCTTGAAAATGTATACACGCTTGTCTTTGTTACCTTTCTTATAATGGAGAAGCCTAACTAAAATAGCATAATTTTACTTTAAAATGTTAATAAAAGAAATATATACATAAATATACAATACTTATTAATACAAATAATGGTCACAATTATTATGTACAATTACAATTCTCCGTTTGCTTTTCAAATAAAGCCAGTCTATAATTATGTTGTTTGAAATTTAGTTCATTGAAATACAAATTTAAATATTTCAAACTTTCAAGGGGCGTAATTATTTACTGAGGGAAGTCATAAATTTCTAGTAAAAAGTAACTCCTAAGATTCATTATTTACTGGTAAATTATGACTGGGGAGTCATTATTTGCTAGTTAATAATGACTGGGGATTCATAGTTTAGGTTTAGGGTAGTTTTCTACAGAAAATTTCCCGCGCGTATTGTTAGATTTTTAATGCCATACTTCCCGCTCAAAATATTTTACTGTTCAGTGGCACAAACATTTACGAAAAATTTTTTGCGACATGAAAAACAAATATACTGAACACATATATATATTCATATCATTTCTATATAAGATAATTACTCAGTTAGCTTTAAAACTAAAAAAACCCTACTCGCAAAAAAATTCAATAGTGTAAAGAAAAACATAGTTAGAAATATACATTGGCCAAAATACAAAGATGTGTAGCTAAACTATAAAAAGTGATTTCTTACTTTGCTTATATCTTTGTCCACTAATTAAATCAGAAATGCCAGCGAGGCATTTGATAATCTTTGTGTAATTGGGAGTTTTCCACTTAAAATAAGTCCTTTTATCTCGCACCGCTTGTAAATGTAATGCATAGTTTTTTTAGCTGTCTTCTTTTTGACTACTGGAACAAAAAAATTTTATTTCATTACTATCAGGGCGTAAGTACAAATGTGACGAATAAAAAACGTCAAGAAATTTACTCGTGGAAATTTAAACACAAAAATTTACCGCTCGAACATTCCTCTAGGGACTAATTCTCCAAACCTTATTAGAATTACGTTTAGTTGTCGTCGTTTTCAAAATTTTAGACACGCTATTTTTCTCAAATTATAAAAAAACTGTTGGAATGGAAAAAGCTTTTTAAACCATTTTGTTGTGATAAAAATTCATGAAGAAGTAATAATTTCTCTTTTCAAGAGATTTCTTTAGTTTATTATGTCAAGAACTGAAAAAAATTGAAGAAAGTAAGATAGAAAGGTAAGCTTTACAGTTACTTGAAAGGTTTTACGCGGATTTGTTCAAAAACTGGAAAATTTAATTCCCATAAAGCCTGTTGAGATATGATAAAAAATAAAGACTTTAAAGTAAACTGCAAAATAGAAGTAACAGTTGTTATTAAAGCGAGTTAATTTTGGGAGGCCTGACGACCTGAAAAATTTTTCTTTCAACCTCTCTGCGTAAAATATTTTGGGAGAATAAACTATTAAAACAAATTAGAGAAATTAGATTTGTTTACTGTGTAACCACTCGTATCCAAGCCCTCTATTATCATTCAAGAGTTTGCATCTTTAAGAGAGCTAGGAACTAAGTATTTATATTAGACAACTGATCTCATTTTTAATTCTATGCGGCAAGTACGACACGCGAAAGTAATTATCGCCATTAATTAGCCAGCCTGCCATTTCTACAAATAATATACTTCAAGTCAAATAATTATGAAGGAGAAATGAAGAAAAAAAAGTCCATTTTATTGACCATATTAATTGGTAAGTGCGCTGTTAATTTAAATTTTCAAATATATCAAACAATTTTTACATAATTTTCAATCGGCTTAAACGGTGTTTAATGTTTTTAAACAGTGCTTATAAGAGTTGAGTAATTCTAGTAATATCTAGTTTGCTTATAAGAAAGCAATTAACCTACGAAAAGTCTCAAATTTGAGCGTGTATTTCAGTTCTTTAGCCAAAATAAGGATTATAGAGAGATATTGCCGGGAATCTAATCTTCAGGTATTTTCTTCATTTTGGTTCAGACGTTTTATTGTTTCACAGTAATTACCATAATAGATTCAGCCTAGTTGTGTTTAAAACTTCTTACTTTCCAACAAATCTTCCATTTATAATTATAAACTCTCTCCCAGAATAACAAAGTTTTCAATAAAAAGCAAATCTTCCGAAGCTTATCAACGATCTTCTTATCATTGAATCTTGAGATTATTGAATCTTTAGATAAATTGTCCTTCGGATAAACAGATCTTCAGATCAATATATCTTTATTATAATGTATCTTAGGTCAATAAATATTTTGAATATTTTACCTTTAGGTCTGTAAATGAATTTCCGGGCCTTTGAATCTTTAAATAATTTTATATTCATACCATTGGATCAGTGCATCTTCAGACTAGTGGATCGTTGAATCATTGGATTCCTAGATCATGCAGACATTTAAAACATTAATTAAACCACCCTATCAATAGAACATTTGAATCTCTTATCAAAAGCATATTTCATTTTAAGACCAGTTGATCTTCAGATCAATGAATATTTAAATCAATCGATATTTTTATTTTAAAGCCATTTAATTTTAAGAATCTTTCGATAATTTTATCTTTACATCATTGGACCTTCAGACCAGAGTATTGTTAAACCATTCGACGTTCAAATTGTTTGTGTCTTTGGATCATTAAATCAACGCTCAGTGTGGACTTTCATATTACATAGTCAGATCAGTGAGTCATTACATCAGTTAATCTTTATGTTAGTGGATCTTAAGATATTAAACAAGCTAACTATTAAACAAACTAAATACTAAACGGCTTAAATATCTGTTAACTTTTTTTTTAAATCTATAGAAATTTAAATATTTGGATGTTTGAACATGTTGATCATGAAATGAATCGGTCTAAAATCAGATTGAGAGGGTATAAAATAGATAAAAGACGACTTTTTTTGGTTTCTTTCCGGTCAGCTATAATAAAAAATATACTTTTTTTTATATACATCTATATATTTTTCATATATATATATATATATATATTTTAAAACTTACTTCTGTTAAAACATGATTTGCCACTTTTAGTTTCACTAGTCTTTGTACATGGAGCGGAAATTCTTCAGTCAAGTATTTTAACAATAAATCCACAAAATGATACATTAGACAATCATAACATTGAAAAACATGCTTTGCTTAGTAATGTACTACGAAATAACACCCTTAAAGTTTTAGAAACAACTATAAAAGAAATTAAAGCATCGACACAAAAAACACCAGAAGAACACGATGTGTCTCGTTCTTACATTAACAAATTTTCGCAATCATGGAAAGTATTCGCAAAAGCAAACGATATCGCCAAACGTGAAAAGCTTAAAAGGGCTCTCACAGATGCTCTGCAATCGATGGATAACAAGAAGCGAACCGATATTACAACTAGTTTAAATAATGACATTGCGGCTCGAGTCAAGCACGCTGCAAAGCTCTTAAAAGAATTTCGTAACATGTATTCATTGTCGGATAACGTCAAAAAGACTCTAAGTGAATATAACCAAGCGAAATATAATTTGGAAACTATACCAGAGGAACAGAAGAGTATCGAGATTATAAAGAATTTTTTGACAGTGCATAAAAAAATTGAAAATAAAAGAGGAAATATCCCAAAAGCTGATAGTTTCAAACTAGACCGTCCGGAATATCTTAGAAAAACAGACAAAATTGAATTAAAAGCATTCCCAACTGATAATAATGACATTGGAATGGAATTTACGTCAGTTGACAGTCGTACCTCTAGTGTATCTCGAGCAATGAAGGCGTTTAAAGCAGCTAAAATTATTCTTCGTTTTGTTTCTGGAAACAAAAGACATTTAAAGAATTCTTCAGTTCATAATATTATTGCAAAAATTAATGCTGGTATCGATAAAGTTGCCGAAAGAATGTCAGGTAGCAAACGTAGGTCGGACTTTCCCAATCAGAACAGCACTAGCAATGAAACAAATGCTAGTAACAGTTCTATGAGAGTTAATGTTACAACTAATACTTCCAATATAAGTAAAATTGAAACACAGAATAACGCAACACTACAAAACGTTATGGAAAGTTTATCGACTGATATTGATAATACGCTAAAAAACAAAACTTTGTTATTATCAAATCAAACAAGTAAACAATTTAAAGATGACCAAATAGACGCTATCGATGATAAGGATTATATATCGACAATAAAACTAGCTGATAAGATAAGTCCTTTTGTTGCACTACTTAAGAAATTCGGAACCAAGCAATTCAAAAAGGATATGAAAGGAAATGAAATAGAAAACGGAACTTCACCTAAACAAAAATTGGCCGAATTTAAAAATTCAGAAAATCCTCTGGAAGAATTAAGTAATGTTACCACGAGACTTCTTAATACAACAACCCTATTAAATACGTCTAAAAAAGTCCCTGACGAAAATGAAGATAATTTAATACCACGCGAGACACTGAATCAAATATTCTATGACGAGGAGTTACTACGAAAACAACAATACGCGGTAAGCCGTTTAAAAGAAGCTAAAAAAGCCAGACAGAAATACGAGATAGCAAAACATGAACTGGCTGAAAAAGTAAAAGATTTATATGAGCTCGCTAATGATTACGAGAAGCAAGAAACTGAGGATCAAGTACTCGAGGTAAAATTATTCCCTTAAGGATATAAACCATCGCGTAAGTTACATTTCACAAACATTAAATTGTGTGATATAACTTTATAGATTACCATACCCAGGTTTTCTTCTGAAAAGTTTATATTTCGAAAGTATATTCCTTACCCAATTTAAGCCTTATGTGTTATTAGCAAAAAAACATGAAACGTGTCATAGCTTATGCATCTATGGGGTGTTGGGTAAAGTATCGTAACTTATATGAAGCCCTTTAATACCAACAACTTCTTCATCGAATCTGATTGAAGTTATAGGTTGAAAATACTAATAATTTCATTAAAGTTTGATACACGATTTTTTTATAAGTAACTCAGGATTACGGCCAGAACTCATGTTGCTTAATTTTTGTGGTAAAAACTTTACTCAAGTTGCTGAACTTCTGGCTTAATTTTCTCGAATGCTCAAATTAAAAACACGAACAAGAATGTATCTATACCAATAAATTCTATTTTAAAAAGAAAAACAAAATAAAAATAAAAAAATATAACTCTGTAAAAACAAAATCAAAAAAATATCTCTATCATCAATCATTTCCTCGTTATGATATATCCAGAGTTTTAAAAAAAGCTAAGGGATGTTTTTAGGTTGCTTAATCAGCTGAGAACTCAGTACTTATATTGCCGTTGTTGTTTTTTTTTTTTGAAAATGAGCACTGTTGCTGATAACAAAAAAAAAAAAAAAAAAAAAAAAACGCACAAATAAACTGTTGCTTAAAAAACAAAATTTTAAAATTAAAATTTTCATTAAAGTTTGTTGTATTTGATAGTTGGACTAACTGCTAAGTAATATTAATTATTAGTAAGTTTCAATTTATTTTCACAAAATCAGAAAAAGAAAATTTAATAATTTAAAAATCCCACAACAGACGCCAACGCAGTTATTTAAATTTTTAACATCTTTCTTAAAAATATATAACTCTATGCCTGGTCAGTTAGTTATTGGATACATCAAATATATTCAGAATATATGAAATTAACCGATAAAACAAAACATAACACTATACAAATATGCGTTGAATATCATTTTTCTGGTAACAGAGGAGGCTCCCGTGAGAAGCGCCTTAAAAAAAGTGAAAATGTTTTTATCACCTGTAACTTCAAGTTTAGGGTTATATGGCTTAATATTTTACCACAAACTTTGTGGTATAATAAACAATAATGACATTGGGTAAATTGAAGTTCTTATCCAGAACATTATGAATTAAAAAATGGCACGAACCATTTATTTATGACTTCATATTTATAAGTTTCATTATTTACATTATAAATTAACCTCATAAAGTTTTTCTGTGTTTACCAATATAAATGCTCAGCTTTTCATGATTTGCCTTAGGAAATTTTAGGAGAATTTTATAGAAGAATATAATGCAGAAAAAAAAATGTAAAATTAAAAAACGCAGCTTTCGCATAGTATTTCATTTTTTAAGTTCATATTTTTCAGAAACTTCTTAAAATTTACATTATTTATTTCCGAAAGTAAAATTAATAATTAAAAACTATTGGAATAGGAGGTGTGACCAAGTAGATAGGTGAATTTAATGGTTGCGAATTTTACTTTGACAATAAATTATAACTGATTGAATAATTTTGAATTTGAACAATTCAAGTGCTTCATTCGTTTTAACATTTTTTGATAATTTCAAATTCAATATCGCTTTCAATTCAATTGAATTCACAAATTTAATTTAATCCTCTAGCGAAGAATTTTTAGTTTGAGGTTTGAAAATAAATCCTGATGTAATCTATGTTTTGGCAGGGTGAAAAATTCGCTCAGAAATATAGGATGAAGATGTTTAAAGGTTTGTAAATCTGTTATAAGGAAGGCTCCTTAGAAGAAAAACTTTAGATTCAGTAAGACTGAGTCAGGTTAAAGAGATAATTAATTTTACAGTAATTTAACTGCAAAAAATCGTAATCAAGGGACAGTAATAAAAATTAACAAAATAAATGCCCTTCCAAGTCGAATTGCCTTAGTTATCTTGGTTGAGGCTACCCCGTATCCTATTAAGGGTTTTGGAATTTTGACATACAGTTTTACACATAATTTCAGAATGAGAAAGAAAGCTAAGAAGTTTAACAATAATTCAAGGAGTGTAACTATTAACTTATGAAAAGAATACTCATCAATTAAGTATTTACAGCTGAGCCATTCCCGTCTCCTACGATCAGGAACAGCAATTTAAACGGATTTGAAACCATGGAACTATTGTTGACCATCATTGTAATATCTGAATCAGCTTTTAGCTTTATCGCTAAATTCTGGAGAGGACTATCAAATCCTGATATTTTTTATCAAAATTATAAATTATTGATTTATCATTATAAAAAAGTAATTCATTTAAAAACATCAAAAAGAATGGGGCCAAAAATATATTCTTGGAGGACGCCGAAAAGAATTAATATGCTATCAGTCAAAAATCAACCGATGCAAGCGTGCTGATTTCTGTTTGATAGACAGCTAAAAACTAAGATTATTATAGCTATCATCACATATAAATAATTAGCAATTAATAAATCAAACAAATTCATAATTCAGACAAAAATGACTTTGAAATTTTTTTAGCACCTGAAAGTAATGATACCGTTTCTGTGAAAGTCTAGCTAAACTAAAGTTGAATTTATATTAAGTTAATTAGGCTGTCACTTAATGAGCTATCACTTATTATCATGTTCAAGTAAACTGGTACGCTGAAAAAGCCTTTTACTGTTTGTTAAAAATAAAGTCTATACATCTAATTTCATCTGTCTTTCAGTAAGTTTTGGGAAATACATATTATGAAGTTAGTATAAAGAAAGCTGACTAGCAGACGGTTTTTAGGTGAGAGATTTAAATAAAATTTTCATAGTTTCTACTATGGTTATCCATTCCCTATGTCAAACTATTCAAAAAATACTCCACAGATCATTAAACAATTAAGTGAGTGAGTGAGTGAGGAAATAAATAAGTGAGTAAGTATATTTTCTACTCTAATTATCCATCCTCGATGTCAAACTAGGATCTGTTTTTAGCTTCAAGGGATCTGTTTTTAGCTTTCATTGTAGATAAAAAGAGGATACACTCGGTTTTTTTTCTCAAAAAAACGCACTTAGTTTGTTATCGAAAAACCACTCTCAAAGGTTGGAAAAATTTCTTATTAGAATATTTGCTGTTTCTTTTACATCCTTAGGTTGGAAAGAAGTTATTCACAGTCTAATACTTGTGTCATTTCGTTCAAATATAGCAAAAACAAGAGGTCCTAAAATTGACCCATGATAGCTTTAAAAATTTAGAGTTATTTGACTAGTTTATGCTTTTGGAAGATTTATTGGTGAAGTGACTACATAGTACAAAATGACAACATAACCTATTTCTGCTTCCTGGCATTACTTGAAAAATAATGTCTTAAATATCTCCATTAAAACAAAACAGTTTCAATAAACGCATAGAAATGTTAATGTTAACAAACACAATCGCACTCCACCGGTTTTTATACCCGCTAGAGGAAATAACTTGATTTCAGCAAGGGATAAAATATCTAATTTATCTCTAAGTAGATATTTAATTTATTTTTGATGGACTTGATGTTAAGATATGTAACATTTTTTAGATTTTAAAAAGTAAATTTGTTGCCAATAGCATTCAGGTAAAGGATGTTATAATGTGTATCCGTGGGGTAGTGGTCTCACCACGGCTGTGTTGGCGGTGAAATAAGCATCTAATTTCATAATAGCATAATCTAAGCGATGTGTTTGTCCTCGCTCACTGTCCAAAATTCGTAATATATATATATATGTATACCGTATTTTCTCGAATTAAAGCCACCCCCAAATAGAAGCCGTCCTCGAATAGAAAACGCAAAATTTCGTCAAGAAAATTTAATAGCAGCCGCATTTATTGAAGAACTATTGGAGAAAATTATCGATGAGCGTGAGAAGCATCATCATGTCCCATGTAAATTGATATCTGTTTGGGCACTGGAGCTTGCTAAAGATCACAACTTAAACGATTTTCAAGCTAGTTGAAGTTGACAGTACAGAT
>JAUZNK010002886.1:0-11215 GCA_035046665.1 Euphysa ruthae | reverse complement strand
GTAACATCTCTTTCAAGTTTAACACATACCATCCACTTTCCAACTCCCTTAAAATTTTAATTTGACTTGCTTTCCCAGGTTTGTCGAAATGAAGTAAACGTTGGTTTAAAAATGCTGCAATTTTCAATGCTATACTTATTATAAGCAGGGTAATTCTTCCTAACTTAATTCTTAGAGAAAATACCTGGTGGTGTCCTATTACAAGAACCAGTTAAAATATGGCAACCTTTCTACACGTTACATTATTAAAATATTGCATTGGCATTATGCAGGAATTTTGAGGGGCGTTGGAGTTTGTTTTATTTTTGAATTTTTGAAGGAAAAAAGAATAGGTATTGAAAAATTTTTTAACAAATATTGATATTAAATTGATTTTTTAACAGAATATTCCTACCAATATTAAAGTTCTATTTCTCAATTACTTTATAAATTTTTTAAAAGATCGGTATTTTATTTATTTTTATTTTTTTTTTGCAAAAAATTTTCGTTAACCCGATATTGGCCCGATACGGACACAAAAATAGACTTTTTCTGCTTTTCTGCCAATCCAGACATTTCATTTTTTTGATTTTTTCCATTAAAGGTTTATAGCAGACTTCTTTACGTCGTTGTGATTACTTTAGGAAATGTTATTTTTTCAGCCATAATTTTTTTCATGCGGGCTTTCAAAAAATTATTTAATTAAAAATAAATATATATATTTTTTTAATCTGCTAGGAAATATTACTTCTAATACGTTTGGCATGTCGGTTTGTCTGGCATGGAATGTCAGAAAATACCCAAAAACGCCTGAAGTTGGCATTTTTTTAAACTTTTGTCAAAGTTATACTAATTGCGCTGAAATTAAGTATTATACAAGAAAATATTATTTATAGTATATTGGTGTATATACAACATAATATAATGTATTAGGCATGTTGACTGTCTTGCCCTATATCTTGGGGCAAGGCAAGTATGCTCCAAAACAGCCTTAAAATAAGCTATTTATAAATTTTTTATGTGTTAACTTTTTTATAATTTTGATTTATATTTGCAAATGATATTTTTAATATATTGAGCTGTCACCCGGCTTGTTTTTTGAAAAAATCTCACAATTTTTTCAAAAATTTCAAATTGGAGAAATCCTCAAACTTCGGGTGTCCAGTCAATCAAACTTTTATGTGAAAGATGTTCTAATATTGGTTTCTTTATGGAAATTTTATTCTTGAATTTGTCATTGCAGTTAAGCCTTAGATTTTACATTTTTACCAAAATATATCCCATACAAATTATCTTGCTGGAATTTCTTTATTTTCATGCTATGAATAAATGCTTTTTTGTTTAATTTATTTGTTTTTGGTATTTGTTATAAACAAACCAATGGGAAATTTTTTTTTTTTTTTTTTAGATTTTTTCTCAGTTTTGTTTTAAAAATAAAATATAAAACATTAGTGTAAAATTATAAAGTACCGACAAAAAATAATGGCAGTTCATGCTACATAAAATTTGCTAACTATATAATAAATAGGAAGACCCAAACATAAGATTTATACAACTTTAAATTTAAACCTGTAGTCTTTTCGTTTGAAAAGTAAAAAAAGAAAAAAGGCCAATAATCTATTCTTTAAGATTTTTCAAAATTTGGTTGTTTAAATACGGATGGTTTTGTATAAAAATATATTTTGGTGGCTTGAAATAAGTGTTGAATGTTTTAATGAGTAAAAAGATGTTCTGGTTTGTTCAGAAATAGCTTTTTCATCATTCTACTTTAGCTTTAAAGAGAAATTGGCCCGTAATATTTCAGACGTCCCTGTTTAGGTTTTACTACTTTACTACTATTAAGTAATTTTAATTTTGAGGTAAATCAATTACATCAGTTGGTATATTTTTATTTTTTGTAAATTAGCTCCATCCTTTCAACCATTGTCTTGTTGAGGTAAATTAAAATTTCTCAGAAAAATGCAAAATACCTTTCTTTTTCAAAGTTTTTTGGGAATAGCTGTAAACTTGTGATGCTTACTGGTATTATTCGGAACTGGATTATCAGTGCTTCTCTGAGATTTTTGCAAAGAAATTCTGATTTTGACTTATTTCCGTGATATGGTATGATATACGTATAATCCTTATAAACTGATTATGAAATCATGATCAGTTTATATGGATGAAATGTCAACATTTCTTAAATTTTCTTTCCAACAAATTAATACGAAAATTAGCTCGTTATTTTTGTTTTACTTTCAGATGATTAATTCTTCTCCATGTTACATGTGGTTAGCTTCAAGCATAGACTGTAAAATAAGTATATGGCAATCTGATTGGTCTAAAGATACATGTGAACTTGTGGATTGGATAACATTCCCCAGCCACGTATTCTCTAAAGAAGAAAATAAAGTTCACAAAAATGTAACAGGATTATAGATATTACTACATATTGTCTCTCTATTTCATAGCCCAGATGCTTATTTAAGCCCATTGTTTCTGTGAATGTCGTTTTGATTCTGATGTATATTTATAAATTTTCATGAAAACACGTCTATCATTCTGGCTTATTAAAAATACAAGAACGTTGATCGATTTATCTCAGCAATAAGGAAGGATAATTTAGCATTTTTTTGCTAATTTAATCTATTTTTAAGCAACTTTTAACCAACGTTTTGAAAAATATGGCTTGTTCTGTTCAGAAAGTTGATTAAGCTTTTTTAAGCTTTTGTTGTATGCGTCGTTATTGTTAAATTCAATGTTTTGAGCTATTTTACAAAAAAAAAATTTTTAACTTTTCCAATTATAAAAAAATAAACCACCGCAATTTTTTTGAGAATAATCGTTTCTTGTTTCTATATTCGATGATATATCACACGGTAATTCAAAACTGTTTAAATTGTATTCTTGAAGCGCATACTTATCTGTGGTACTACAACTTTTTTTTAATATCGTCCATGTTTAAATGCGGAAAAAAGTTTGTTTGCGTTTTTCTGCATACATTCACCACACATTACACATAAATACATACATACACATACATTTGAATTTCAATTTTGAATAAAAGCGGGAATGGGGAATTGAGCTGAATCTTTGCTACACAAATGCAGTTGGAAACTCCTTTTGAATACTTTTGGTTAATAATACTGAACATAAGTTGTTTTTCTGTTACATACAGTGCTGTGTATCGTGCCTATGGGTGCCAAGCAATGAAAGTTTATTCGCTTTAAAAGTAACATCATTTCTGTGATTATCCGTCAACAAATTGAAATATAATAGTTTCATTCTATAGGCTACTTATCCATGCCTAGCTGATTTTGTACCAAATAAACATGGTCTTATTGTTTATTCTGGGTTCAGTGTGTCTGCAGAAGTTTGTATTTACAGTCTGCCTACAAAAAATGTAAGTAAAATTTAATTTGCAGGTTTTTTAAGTTTTAGATGACAAAAAACAATCAATAAAAAGGTGTTATTGTAAGAACTGATTCTGTCTTCCACGATTTATTTGCCATCCTCTGATCTGAGTAATTAAAGAATTTATGGGATAAAGGTCGGCTGTAAGAAATGCTTTTCAGAGGTAATTAACCATTTAGAAAGGGAAGTTAGATTTTTTTAAGAGGTAAAAGATCAACACATATTTTAAAAATGGGATCAGGTGGTTGCAAATTTTAAAAAATTTAATTTCTAGCAGATTATCTAAATACCTAGAAGTGTAAGTTATAAAACAATTTTCATGTTCCTTTATCTTCAAATACTATGAATGGTTTTGCTTACTTAGTTTAAATTTAGGTATGTAGCCAATCAGGAAGCTTATAGAATTTGTTTTATAATTATTGAAAATAAATTCTCTTAATTATACTTTCTTTAGATCTTAAAAAGAATAACGCTTAGCGATTGGATATTGTCGATGGACGTTTCATTGTCAGGCAGTCTGTTAGCGGTTGGCCTAGCAAGTAAGTCAATGCTTTATTGAAGTAAAATGTATTATTCAATATAAGTTTGGTCGTTCCAGATTGTTTTCAATTTGTTTTCGAATACTAATTTAACATGTTTTTTTTTTTTGGACTTGTCCAAAAAAATTTACAATATTTAAATAAATTTAATTAGCAATTTCCAAAAAAAAAATTTGATAATTAGTGAAGTTTGATGAAGTGTTGGAATGCATGAACAGCATGTTGCGAATGCGTGAAAAGCACGTTGCGAATGCATGAAAAGCACGTTGCGAATGCGTGAAAAGCACGTTGCGAATGCATGAAAAGCACGTTGCGAATGCATGAAAAGCACGTTGCGAATAACAAACAGATAAAAAGTATTTTAATTGCAATCTCAAACAATTTTTTTTTTTTTTTTTTTTTTTGCTTTCATCAACATTATTTTTGTTTCTGAATGTTTTAATTTTTAGACCGTTTGACTAAGTTGATTGATCTTGATGAAGGGACATTCCAAGAATTTCTTGGTCATTCGGATGCCGTGAAAATAGTAAAATTCGGCCCCAACAAACTGATTACCAGTGCTCATATTGAACTGTTCGTGTGGAATCTTTTACTGTAAAAAGAATGAAGTACTTTACAGTAGCGAGTTTGGATAAATTCAAGCTTTAGACGCTTTAAAGAAATTCTTATCCATTGAAATTTTAAAATATCTTTTAATGTCTTTTAACATGTATATATTTAAAAAATTATATTTAGAGTTATAATCGGTCTATTTTATTACCCTTGAAAGGCATTGATGTTTCACACATAGCCGTATCTTGGTCATTGCAAAACACTTTTTTGAAAACAATTTTTTTAACAAATGATGGGCATGTAAACTAATAATTATTCAACTTTAATAAAATCTTCAACTAAAGAAAATGAATGTTATCTATTTATTTTTTACCTAACATCATCTTGGAAGGTATATGAAATTTTTTTTTAACATGTCATTTTGGCCTTTCTGATGACATTTTGCAATTTTGCCAAGCAGGTTTGGTTAGGAAGGTTTTTTTTTTTTACGGACCTAAATCCATTTAGTCAAATTATGGCCCATGGCCCATGTTATATATCATTTTATTCGAAAATTAACGCTGAATCAGAGTTAAAGAAATTTTGTAAATTGGTTATTTAAGCAAAATTAAAAGAAATCGGCTGACTTGTTTATTTATACGCTGTTTATGTCTTTTCGAAATATGCTTGGATAAAACAATGTTTATAATTTCTCTGAATTCTGCAATGTCTAACCTCACTCTCAAATAATAAACTTAATAATAAATATATAGTTATTAATGCTTTAAAGCGAGTAAGTTATATAGCATCTAGTTAATTTTTTCCAAGCATCATAAAGGTAGTAAATGGAAACGAAAACTGACAGAAAGATTACTTATTACAAAACTTAAGTGTGTTCATTTTTGAACACACAAGAATTTTCAGTTTCATTTAAACTATTCAGAGAGCTAACATTTTTTTTACTCGCCATTTCACACCTATTACACTATTCCCGTTTCTCTGGTTGTGTGGGTTGCTAAGGTTACTTTACAATCCATTCATTCGACAGTTTTAGTTTATTTTTAGATGATCTGGTCAACATTTTTATAAGCAACTTAATACAGTTTTAATGTTTTAACTCTTCGATTAGTGAAGCAGTTTGGAATTTTTTTTTTCTAAATATTTCAGCCAACTTTTTAACTTTTATTTGTCTTCATTTTAGTTTAAATAAACTTTGAAATGAAATAAATAAAACATGAGCGATAAAGAGTGCTTATTTGGATGTTACCTAAGAGCTTGCTCTGTGAATAAAGTATTTGCCGATAAAGGATTAAATAACTAAAGGAAAGCAGACCAGAGTGCGAAAGAAGCAAAACCTAGTAAAAGTAGAAGGTGAGTTCATGAAATTTGTCTTACAAGAACACATTTGTGATGTTAAAACCTAGTATGTACAATTCGATTTAGCGTAACTACTGCTTGAACTTACACATATTTTTATAGGAACATTTATCTTCAAGGAAAGTTTTTAACGTTCTTAAAGTCAAGATTTCCGACACTGTTAATAAATCCTATATTTAGTATATTTTTATATTCCAGGTATTTCAGTTAATAATACTTATTCTCATTTCTCTTCAAATCATTGATTCCACTGTCGTTGGAGTAAACAGAAAGATGTTCTATGTAGAATCGCAGATCGTGGGAAAGGAAAAGAAACATTCAAAGATGTTCTTCTACAGGTAGATGTCATTCTTTTTTACTTGGTTCTTTAGCCTTATCTTCAGATGCAGTTAGAATTCATATTACCACGTCAAAATAGGATATAAACGTTAATAACTAATTATAATACTCTTTCAGGTTTACAAGGAAAGAAATGATGATCATGGTAATTCTGTCAGCGTTCGGCTTCAGGAAGTTATAAGTGATCTCCATACAGCAGATGGAAGGTACTACAAGTACTCAAGAAGATATAATTTAATGTAGATATAGTTAGTTGCACGTGCTCAAGAAGATATAATTTTTTTAGGTATCGTTAAAGCCCGCTATGTGAGATTCGTCAATCCTGAAATATTTAAATCGCCCTGAAGTAAGGTACTCGGTGGTAATAACGAATGAAAAAGTTGTAATGAAAGCTGTTTCAAGGTGGTTTTTATCCTTTTTTTGGTTATTAAGGTTATTAAGATAAGAAGACATTCGACCCATTACAGTACTTACAGTTATGCACAATACTAAAAGAATAAGCAACGACGAAGAAGAAGTAACAGCCCTTACATCAGGTCAACAGTTTTACAGAGTAATGGTTGACATTGTTTGGTCGAATCCAACTATATGGCAACTCTTTGTTCCACGTATAGGTGGAATGCATTGGTTCATAAATTTTGTTAGTTGTGTTGGAAAGCTGATGGAGGGAAGTGGTCTAAATAAATTTATGTCTAGTGCATTTGCTGGTGTCGAGAAGATGTTAATAGGTAAAAAGTTTCCTGTGAATGTCAGAAATTTACGACAGGTTACACTTGAATTACTAAAAGAACATTGATAACAAGTTCCAGGGGTTTTCTAACTTTTCTTGAATATATATCAATAAGAATTCCTGTTTTGAACCCTTTTTTGCCTTGTAACTTTCTGGTTTCATAAGTTTTTTCTTTTATGAAAGATGTAACACATCTTACTATATATATGTACCGAGTGTATAAGTTATAATATTATGAAGTTGTTTATCATTTATCTGCATGGAATAGTGGTGAGCATATATGATACTTGAAATTACCAGCTAAGATACTTCAAAATATTTTGTTTAGCTAGTAAAACCATGACTTGTATCTGCGCAAATGCAAGAATAACATGTTCAGAATTTAATAAAAAGTCCAATGTTAACGCTGAAAACAACAAATATCTTAAAGGTAGCTACAGTGAAAGTGAATTTGACAATAACAGCAGTGAAGATGATGATGTAAATATGTTTTAATCTATTATGAATTGCAACTGCTATATTTTTCATGGAATACACATTATATTCTTGAAGTTTTGTTGAAGATAAAATGAATTTTAGAAAAAATATCCATTTTTCATATACCTCAAGACTTTAGGTCGTATTTCAATATGTTAAGCATTATACTAAATATAAAACAATAAAATGACATGCAACATGACTATATTTAGCCAAAATAATATTTTTGGGTTAGGGCCAAAATTGGGCTAAATAGATTTAGGCCTGTAAAAAGAATTGCCCAACCAAACTTGCTTGGCAACATTCCAAAATTTCATCAGGAAGACTCAAGTAACACGTTAAAATAAAAAAATTAGCATGTACCCTCCAACATGAGGTTATCTGTATGGCCACTAGATTATAATATTAAGAGACAGATTCAAACAAACGATGAATGAAAATGACCCATAATTCCAAATAAGTTTAAAACAAATTATTTGCAGTTTGAAGTATGAGTTGAACTACCGCAAAATTTCTAAATTCTGCTAATCATATCCTGTCCTCTCCCCCTCCCTTAATTTCACAAAAAATATAATGAAAGCAATATTAAGCGCCCGGAAACTTCACCCTATATATGATAATAATAAGCGCCTGGAAACTTCACGTTATATATGGCGTTATTCATATTTATTTAACGAAATACAATTTTTTTTTTCACATAAGTAACAACTCTTTAAAAAGCAGTACTAAAATTTTCCCATATACAATAAATAAAATTGAAAACTTTTAAGACCTACGTTGCTTATATAAGTGTTCGCCAAATTTGATTTTAATTATAAATCAATCATAAAATTATGGTTATTGTCACATGTTGAAATTTTGAAAAACATATAAGTGACGGCTTAACATTAATAGTTAACGACTTAACATTTATTAGTAACGGCTTAACATGTAGATCATAAGATTAAGAAAATATCTCTAAATAAGATTTTCGATGAGATTTTGCTTGCAGTAAACCATCAAATAAAGTTTGGGCTATAACTAAATAATTTTCATGGTTAGGTGGAGAAAAACTGCACCTTTTAAATTTTTATAAAAAATGTTCGTCACATTTTTATTTGATTTGTCTTTGACTGGAATAATCATAATTTTTGAAAAAGAAAGAATTCCAGCAATTGTGTATTTTATTTACGAATAATGTGTATTCGAAAAAAATCATCATGAATAAGGTATCCGTTTCTTCCTCAACAGTTTTTTTCTGGTATTAATCTTAATAATATGCTGCCTAACCACACTTTTATAGGTTGCCTCGCTTACTTCACTTGCTAATACTCGGTCAAGTGAATGTACAACACCGTTTGTTGCAATTAAATTTTGTGCTAGCAAAGCGGATTTATATTCCAATATTTTGTAATATCCGACCTTTATGTTATTCAAGTGTAAATAAGGTTTAACACTATCAATTTCCATAGTCTGAATTAGTTTTGTCTCGTTGACTGACATGTGACTTGTAAATATCGCTTTTGTTACAATATGTCGTCTTAAAAACTCATTATTAAAATTAGTTGTCTTGTTTTCATATTTAAGAGAATTTTGATACATTCTAAATGCACGGTTTGTTGGTACAAATAGTGTGTAAGATTTATCTCCCCTTTGAAGTTTATTCATTAACTCCGGCTCCTTTTCCATGCATTTTGCAAATAGTTTGAACCGCTTAGTTTTCTGCAAAATGTCAACTATTGAAGAAGTTGGCGGAATTAAGACTTTGTTTATGATTTGAATTATACCGTTAGTTGCTAGATTATCCTCTTTTGTAATTCGGACGTTTTGCACGGTTGAAATCTAAAGAAAATGCGTTATTAATTTAGGAAACTAAAGAATTAAACTGGGCACAAAATTTGGTGATAATTTCGTACAATAATTATATAAAGTTACATTAGATTTTGGAATAATTTAGCCCAAAATTCCTTAAAAGTTCGTGAATTAACTTACGAAATTTGTTAATTTTTAGTTAGATTTCTTTTATTTTTTTTTATTTTTTTTTTTTTTTATACACTTTCAAATACGTAGAATAATGGTAATTTTGAGTATAAGTGCTTCAAACTCCTCTTTTACAACTTATAAATTCTCACCTATAGCAAGGTTTAGAAATTGCTCTGGCATATCCCGCACGGTAATATAAACGAAAAAATCCAGCTTGTTATGGGTTCTTGATATATGAAGTAATCGAGAAAACATTGCTTCAACAGGTCCGTACCATTATTTTTCAACAAAAAAAGCTTTTTAATTCTTGAATAAATGATTTTTTTTTTAGTGGCTAAAATTTGCAGAATCAAACAAAGAACAAAAGGATCTAAGCGAAGAAAGGGATTTAATACAAAAAATCTATTGTAGCTATAAACGAAAATTTTAATAACACTAAATAATATAAATATAGAATCTAATTTAAATACTGCTCAATCTACTAAATCATCTACTTCCGTAGATAACAAATTACTCATCGACAGCCACAACTAAATTAATATGACAACATAATCTGTATCTTCTCGTAAAATTGAAGACATCTACTTACAAATTTGATGCTATTTCAGGTTATCTTTAATTGACAGTTATTCTAGGTGGTGTTTTTAGTTCACTGTCATGTCCGGAGTGTGGTAAGTCTACGTTAACATTGGGTGAAACGGTATAATAAGAAACAAGGATTATCACCAATGTTGTTTTAAAAATTCTCAAACTGTAACTACATAAATCAGTTTCACACATCTAAACCATGTGGCAGAGGTTTCGATGTAAATAATAAAACAGTGTACACAATGCGTTTTATGGATCATAGTTACGCATGTGTAAAAAACTTTTCCGCAATGATGAATGTACCGCCACTAATGACTGAAAAAAATTTTACGAAATTGGCTACAAAGGTCCAGCATCCATCACAAAAAAGCATCCATCTCAAAAACTGTTGCAGAACAATGCTTGATGCAGCAAATGAATTGAGAAAAGATGTACTGTCTCCTCTTTCTCTCTCTCTTCTCCTGATGAAGTAGTTGATGTCGGCTTATCTTGCGACAGTACATGACAACGTCGCGGGTTTTCGTCGTTGAACGGTGCGTTTGCCACAATATCTACTGACAGTAGAAACGTTTTGGATGTTGAGGAAATGTGAAATATTGTAAAGGTTGCAGCCCTAAAAAGGTTCTTCAAAAGAGTGACTCTACACATATGCAACTTTAATTATCAAGGTTCTGCTGGTGGTATGGAGCCAGAAAGTGCTAAAAGTGTGTTCGGATCCAAAATCACGTTTGTATCGCTTTGTTAGAGTTTGGGTTGTGCGATGCTTAAGCAAATTTTAACATTGGCGCAAAAGCATCAATTGAAATATATCAAGCTTTAAGTATCGATCCAGGAATACATATGCTAAACGGCTCAAATGCTATTAATTACGAACGAAAAAAAAAAAGAAATACGAATGGAAAACTGCAGAAAATCTAGTCGACACATATGACGCACCAGAAAATTTAAAAATAATAACACAGCAGAAAAGGAAGGTTAATTATGTATAGCTGGTGGATTTTTTAAAACATTTCATAGATTTTCACTAAATTTGGTATAACTTTTACTTGTTTCACTGAATTTCATTTTATATTTTTTTAATTGACTTTTTCTCAATTCGCTTAATTTTTGACTCCTGCCTTGATTTGAGAACTAATTTTTAAAAATTTTTTGAATTTCCAAAAGAGTTTTTTGATATGAAATACTGTGATTTGAACAAAATAGAATTTTCTTATTGAATTATTTTCCTATAATTAATACCTAAACGAGAACCAAAATATTTCACCCGATTTTTGACTGGTTGGTCAATAATATATTATAT
>JAUZNK010002885.1:0-27468 GCA_035046665.1 Euphysa ruthae | reverse complement strand
TAGTATTTATACTACATATTTATATCAAATTTCATAAAAAAATGTTTTTAGTGTTTAATGTTTTTAATGTTTTTAATGTTTAGGTGTTGATCGTGTTAATGTTAGCATAACTATCCTCTCTGATGATATACCTGAACTAGACGAAGAATTCTCTGTTCACTTGGTTAGAGTTATAGGACAAAACGAAAAGTTAAGAGTTGGTGCAGTAAGTAAATTAACACCTTTCCAATATCAGTTCCAAAATTAAAAATCAAGGCTTTATTAAGAGAACATGTTTTTATTTCAAAAGGATTGGTATACTCCTAAATTTTAAGGATTTATAACAGACCAGGACCAAGAATGCCTTTTCCTGTAAAGTAAAAAAAAAAATAAAGCATATTCACAACAAAATACACCCTTGCATAAATACACCCTTACATAAATACACCGATACATAAATATTCATGTTTGCAACAGTCAAATATTAAATAAAATATTATTACCTAGAAATATGATACAAGCTAAAGATTTCAATAGTCTTCAAAGATACCTAGAGTTGTTAAAAAAAATATAGTGCTTTAGAACTTTTTATAGGTAATATAAAACAGGCAACTAGATTAATAGTGGGTGATAGCATTTGTCCCAAAAGGCAGTTCTATTGAGGATTCTACGTGTAGTTAAAGTCTTGATTTAATCTGTGATCATCAAGTTATGTCTAAATCTTAACCAGAGGAGGAGTTTTATATCTGTTTAGTTGTAAACATTTGTATCTGGTATGGTGGTATTAATCTTAATCAGTCTTTTTTAAAAAGGGAAATTAATGTTTTTAAAATATTCAATCTGTTGTCATTGTGAGAAAGGTAGAATTTTGAACAGCGAGGGAAATTACCATTCATAATATTTGGTAATTCCTTTAATTTTTTTGTTAAGCATAGGTTGGTTCTTAGAGATTTATGTAAGATAATTAACATCTTTTTTTTTAATATTTTCTTGCTTATGGCTCAATGGACTGAAAATGACCTACAGTCTTAGCAATATCATGTTTTTTTTGAAGTTTTAACATTAAAATGAAATATTTTTGAGCATTCCGAATTAATAAGATTTAAGTCAGTATTATGATAGAATGTGGCACACAAAAGTGTAAAACTAAAATAACATAGTGGCAGTATTATTATTCACAAAATAATATGACTCCAGGAACAATTTGACTATTTATTATTTCTGTTTTTATAAAAAGTAAAAGTATAAATTAATATATAAATTATAACATAATAAATAAATTATAACATAATAAATAAATTATAACATAATATATAAAAAATGATGTATATGAATTCAAACAAATGCTTATTAGGTTATCCATGATTTAATTTCTTTAAGATATATAAATATTATTCAATGAATTTTTACGCAGCTGCATTCATAATTAATCTCGTTGTTGGAAAATCATGAGAAAAACAGATTAATTCATTATGCAGTAAAGGTAAGCTGCATTTACCGTAATTATACAAATTTATATTGTTTTTGCTTGCAGTCAACAAAAGAAAATTCTATTCAACGAATAATAATAATAACAAATAATAATAATATAAATAAAGAATATTTAAAACACTTTTTTAAAAAAGAAAACTGATTTTCATGGAGGCCTTTTGTGAAAAAATCTTGATATATACGGTGTATTTAGAAATTTTCCAAATGACTTTCAGTGGAAAAAACTCATTGACATTGGTCGCAGTCATGTATGGTTTTGGCGTGATTTCAATTACTTTGCAAATCTTTACCTTTATTTTATTATTAAAAAGAAGTGCAGTTACCAAAACACATCTTTTGGTTGTACGTAATTTATGCTTTTGGGATCTTCTTTGCACGTTTTTACTACTGTTAGATAGAAGCTTTTTTTATTGGAACGTCACCAGCTTGTACTATTATACTCAGCGAAGTCTGCCTGGATTCGTTTTGCTTATTACAAGCTTTATCTACTTGCTGACGTTGAATAGGTTTTTTGAAGTCTATCTAAACATACGTTATGAAATAATATTGACTTATAAGCGAGTGAAATTCACTATTATCACTCTCCATGCTTGTGCATTTGTTTTAACAATGTTTCTGTTGAACGTAACAGAGAAAATCAGTAATGTGTTCAGTTTATACGTTAACCCTGTAATATGTATGTTTTGGGTAGTATTAGAACTTTTCACGTACGTATATTTATCCTTTAAATTGTATTCTTCATATATGACAAATTATCGAAGACGCATTACTTTCAAAAATACGATATCTACCATTCATATAAAAGCAAGGCAACGGACAGAAATCATGGCTACTGCTGTGCCTGGTTTAATTTTTACTTCCCATCTGGTTTTTTCTATTCTTCCATTTTTTGTTCATTGGTACTTTCATTCTTTAAAAAAATCATCTATATCTATTTATTACGTTGCGCCATGTTTTTTCTTTTGCGGGTTTTTTTTTCATGGTTTTGTTTTTCTATTATTAAATCGAGAGTTTAGAAAACATCTAGTAAGTATTTTTCGCTGTAAGAAACGAGTGGCAATAGTGGTATGAAATTGGTTCTTTGAAAACATTAGCTGCAATGAATTCTGTTTAATAAATTTTTAATAACTATTATCGTATTGTAAATGTTCGTATTTAGTTACTGTTTTAAATCTTTTTGGATTCCATTGAATAAATTTTTCTGAAATTTTGCTATAGATATTGACATTTTTGACTGAAATAACCATCTGTCAAAGTTTCTTGTTTTCATGGCTACACTCACCAAAATGTTTTGCAGTATTTCAAAATGTTATTTGGTTTGTCAGCCATTTTGAATTTTTAATAGGCTCAACATTTTCTATGAGTTTTGAAAATAATTTCAGCTATTTTGAGAATTTTATGTTTCCATGCCCGAAATTTATTTTGTTGGTTTTTCTGGTTTTATTTAAATTTTTATTTTTATTTAAAAATATATTTATAAAACTTATATTTCAATAAAATTTCATTAAATCGCAGAATTTTATTTCAGTGATGAAAAAGCATTATTTCTGATAATTTAAGAATTCGTTTTGGAAAATTTTTTTTAATTGAATAATAAATTTTATGAAATAATAAAGTGTCATCTCTGCCACTATTATATAAATCAATGAAAGAAATACTGGCAACCATGAAAAAATTAATCTGCAATGGCCGCTTCAAGCAGGCTTGACTGAAAGTCTTTTTGCAATGTGGCTGGTATTTAACTTTTTTATGGTAAGGTGAACTTGGGAGTTTTTTCCCTGTTTGTTTAGGATTTAAATGATCTTTTGTAGTTATTTTTTAGAAAGCTATAACTAAGTTAGCTAATTCTATGGTCTGATATGTTGGTCTGATACACACACACACACGCACACACACATATGTACACACACACACGCACACACACACACACACACACACACACACACACAAACAAACACATACATACATACATACATACATTTTGCCTTAGCTTAATATTAGAGAATTAATGGCTGAAGCTGGAAGCTCAGAGTCCCAATCACTTTTTCAGGAAAAATATTTGTGAATGTGTTTTCTTTCTTAACCTAACCATGCAGGAAAATTAATTTAACTCGTACTTCTTTTTCCATGCTTGGTATTTATCATTAAATATGTTGAAAGAAAAGAATAAAAACAAAGTAAATTTCTTCTCATAGGTTTTTATTTGCAATTCATCCTAAAATGCCATAAAATAAAATTTATTGTTGTAGTCTTGCAACTTTGTTTTGATATCAAGTAGCAAGATTCATGACAGATCAGAAAAATTTTTTGCACCTGTTTTTTTAAGACAGTTTTCAAAAAAAATTTATTCTTGATGAAAAAAATTCTGTAAAACTTAGCGTATTCAGTTCTATTTATTTGATCCAGATTATATTTAGTACTTTATTCTTGTATAGAAAATAAGATTTTGCTTCTTTTCTTATCTTGTTCCAAAATTTTAAGAATTTTTTACTCTTTCTAAGCGGTAGTGGTGAAACCCAAGCACCACACCTCCATATGTAGCTTTATCTTTCTGTAATATCTCGTGTAGCATACTATGTGCAGTTTTGTATTCCATTAATCAACTATTAATTTGTTTAGTCTCCTAGATTTCTATGATACCATATAATATTTCAGTTGTTTAATTCTTTTAGGATGAAAACGTTCTATTATAAAGGAAATGGTTTTCATAATTCTTTTTGAAATTATTTTATTTCACTTAAATAGAGCTTCTTTTCTTTTTTTAAGGAAAATTTAAAAAGAATTGTAGTCAAATCAAAATTTTAGAAGTTTTTGATGGAGATAATACTACTTAATTCCTTAGTTTACATAAATAAATAAATCTCATCTGTCATCTGACATATTGATAGAATATAATTATCTGTTCTTCCATAATGCTACAATTTGAAAAAGGTAAATTTAAAAAATATATAAGTTAAAACATAATAAAAAACACTTTGATTTATTTTGATTCAATTTCCTAAAAATACTTTTTTTTTGCGATTCTAACAAAGCTTCTATTTATGAAAGCATTCTATTCTAGTGAAATGAATGAAAAAGAACGCACGTATAAGTGAGCGCATGAAACTTGCAACAAACTCCATCCAGGCTGTCAGGCCTAGCAGTTTGAGAGGCGCTATCCTGATTTTAATAGTTTGTTTTTTTGTGTGTGAGTGTTGTGCTAAAATAATCCTTTTGACTTCTGCGTTAATTTAATCCACTGCATGGGAATATTAAACCGCTAATGCAATTGTAGAATAATTAGCCACAAATTTGTGCTCTGTAAAACATTTAAGATGTGGAAATAAATAAAACAAATGGCTTTGAAACGGAAAATATTTCATTTTTCAATGGTTTTAATTTTCAATGTGAAATATAATTTGAAGTATGTCTTTTTTCTCCAATTTAATTGCAGTAAAAAACACTTGACAGTTCACTCCCATATGGTGTAAAAAATTTTTTGGAAACTATGGTAAAGAGGTTGTTGTCTTCAGAAATAATTTTTTTTCCTGCTTATGAAAGTTTACATCACTCACACATAAGACTAGTTGAAGTGCATTTTATTCAAAATTTTATAAAAATATTGCATTGCTGAATTCAGAGTTCAGGGTGTTACATTTCTCTTTAATTCACATATCGGTTGTCAAAATTTTGTGTTTCAATATAATATATAAAGGTTTTATTTCTTTCGTTTTATATACCAGTGAGTTTTGTACTTTTATTGATCATGCGTTGATATCTATTTTTATGTTGATAATGTGAATGTTCAATTCTAATTTTCTTTTACCGCAGCTGTTCTAGTTTTTCTTAACTATATCAGTTGAAAATGAACAAATAAACAAATAGATTTCAAATTTAGATTTCAAATTTAAAGTAAAAAACAAGTGGTTAATAGTTTTAATACATTAATTTTTTAATACATATTAATATTAACCAAATAAATATCTAATTAGCTATTTTATTTGATTAAGCTTTATCTTTTGCGACAAGCTTGCTTGTTATAGATTATGAACTCTAAAAAAAGATTAGGTGAGGGGATCAAATTTAAATGTATTTATCCTAGCAGTTTCATTAGAAATTTATTAGAATTTTATTTGTTTTATTTATCAATCTATCAATTATTATGAAGTTTACTTGATTACCAATTTTTCGGGTATTTTTGTCATGCTGTATATTTTTTTTCATGCTGTATTAAAACATGATTTAATTATAATATAAGTTTTTGATTTTTTACTTTTGAATAATTAACGAATCAAAATAATTCACATATACAAAAATTAAGCATTTCCACGACTAATGTAATATTTTCATTAATTAATTTAATGAATAAATCTTTAACAAACTTAAAAAAACTGGAGAACAAGAGCTGACTCTGACGGCTTTGGAATTTTTATTGTTGGAAAAATTGGAATTTCTGGTAGGGAATAAAGTGCACTCTAATGGTTTCGAAAGTTCTTCCAATTCAGATTGTTTTTCTCGGTATATCTAATTGAAAAACATAAAAATAAAAATTGAACTTCTAGATTCATGACACATTTCCTTAAAAAATAGAAAAAACAATGGTTTTTATAAAATGATAAAACACCACAACTTCTTCTTCAGATTTTTATATAAACATTGCTTTTAATTTTTAATTGTTTGCTTAAAAGATAAAAAAAAAACGGTTTTCAGCGTCCATTTTATAGAAAGTACCACGACTTTTGTGGTTCAAGAGGGCCCAAAATACCAAAAATATTATATAAATAATGATAATTAAATAATTGTAGAAATAAATTATAAATGTCATATCATATTAATATTTATCATATATTAATATTAATATTTATCATATCATATTAATATTTTTCCATAATAGAATATTACAGAGTATCTCTTGCTTTAAAATATGTTTATAATCTAATCTTTAATTCTATAATTATTATATACATTTTTTATAATATAATTACCATAGTTAAAATATCTTGATTTCCTTTTTTTTAAAAAAAACGGTATTATATTTGTGATTGGTGTCAAGCACGTTTTCCCCTTAAAATTTATCTGGTTTTGCCGTAAACTCAAGATACTTGTGCAAATAAAACAGAAAATTGGTATTATGTGTTGAAGTGTTGCTCCTTGGTATATTTTATTGTTTCCAAAACGCTGGTCTATTTTGCCATGAATTCAAAGCATTTATGCAAATGAAACAGGAAATTTGCATTACTGAGTCAGAATAATATGCCCATGTTGTTTCCTCTGAATCTTTTGGCTTCTTTTTTATGAATTCAAAGCATTTGCACAAATAATAAAAGAAATCTGCTTTTACAAAGTGGGGATATAATTTGTGATATTGGATTTTTTTCTCCAAGATGCTTATATTTTTGCCGTAAATTCAAAGCATTTACCAGAATAAAATGATAAAATGTTTGTATGTTTTATGCAAATCAAAACACGAGGGAAAAAAAATTGTGGCGCCCAGTCAGGAATATGTACGATCAAGTTACATTTTTCAATTGTATTTTATTCTTTCAATGTTTTCTTTGAAGTGTAGTTCTAGAGATTAGGACAACTATCAATGTTGTCAATAGCGACTTTATCAAATTACTATTTGAGTAATATCTTGCTCTTTACGCTTCTGTTATTTTATTGCAAAGTGTATTAAGATTTTCTTGGTGTTTTTGGAATAATTTCTGTTCATACTTTTTCATTCATGCATGTATTCACAAACCTGAATATTTTTATCTAAACAAATTTCATTTTTTTCAAAATTCTTTATTTGTTTGTGAGACATCTTTTCTGTAGCAACACTAATTCAAAACTTTAGCAGTAATCAATTAATTTAGTTGAGTTATTGTGAGTTCAACAGCAGCGAGTTCAAAATGCTATTCTTGTAACATTTTTATCTTTTATTTTCAAAAAAATACCTCTTTAATTTTCTGTTCATTTTTGATCTTTCTTTACAATAGTTTTGTTCTTCACGTTTTTAAATTAGTATGAATAACGTTATTAAGAACAGTTATGTTTAATTTGAAAATCCAGAAATGAATCAACAAGGAAAATTAAAAACAAAAGTTTATTTCCAAGTTTTATTTTTTTACCTCTGTTGCTTTTCTGAAAAAAAGCAGTCATAAACAAATTCCCTGATTTGGTTCATGGGAAATAATTTTTGACATGATATTGTTTAGTTTTTTACACAACTTTAAATCGATTATTAAAGTGTTTAAATTTATTTATTTATTTATTATATATTTCTTTATATTTATAGTATTTTGAAATATACAAACGGGGCTATTACATTTTCTTTAAACAAGGCAATATTTTTAAAACTAGAAATTTTTTACAAAACACACATTTTAGCGTAATAACATCAAGACAAATTTTCTAAAAAGACGATTTATAGAAACGAGATGATCTTAACCAGACTGATTCTAAACAAGAGTGATTTTCATATAGTATCAAATTGAATTATAAAGAGCACTGGTTTATTGTATAATTGAGGCTCTGGGAAAAAAAACCAGAAAAAGTATCTTCTTTTTTTTTCAATAACTGAAATAATACAAACGCTCCTCATAAAAGTAGAAGGCGCTTACCTTAAGTGGCTAGTTATTAGTTACAAAAGTGATTGGCATGACTGATGATGTAAATGGCAATGGTTAGTCAAAATATTCATCAAAAATTTATACTTTAACAGGTACAGTATCTTATCATGAAGCAATGTATAAATTATGCCTAGTTTACACCCACATTCCGGTGTCCAACTTTTGAATTTTCAATTAAATTTTCCTAAGGATCTAATTCCTTAGTATATTTTTTTGTAATATTTTCCATATTAAAGGTCCTAAGTATCCAAGGGAATTTTCACACGATTGTACGCTATTAATTTTAGGTATACTGAAAATACCATTGTTACTCATTTTTCTTTGCATTGCTAAATATGCTACTAAATATGCTACTAAATATGCTACTAAATATGCTTCTAAATATGCTTCTAACTATTTTCAGTGAAATTTTTTTTTACTTTTATAAAGTTCAATTGCATGTTTTTTAACACTTATATTTATATTTCTTATTATAAATACTTTGAACTTTTTCTAAATTATCAAGTTTTAAAAGCCCCTTAAAAGTTAAGACATCGTAGCTTTCATGGAGCCTTTTTATTTGCTACTAAATCTTCTGGCCTGAAACATCCAAACAAGTGCACAATAACTGAACTGTTATTTGATAAAGTTTTCTCCCTACTTACATACATACATTTGAAAGATGTTTGTAAAAATATAAATCCCTGTCTATGGTTAGTCCTATTAATATTTCACTTTGACTTTCACAAATTTTTGACTCCCCTAATTTAATAAAGTGATGTTGAAATTTATACCCAGATAGTAAAAAGTGGCATTTTTTCTTTTTCAAATTCATAAAGTTAATGTTTAGCCATTCTATGACCAATAAACTATCATGTTCTAAACGCTGAATAACAAATTTTAAATCCTGGTCGCATGCGTACAATATGGTGTCATCAGCAAAATTACAAATATCAGACTTTTCAATAATAATAAAAAAAAATCATGGTAAAGATTAGCTCATATTCAAAAATTTATAAATGCTGAAGGAACGATACGTAGCAGAAAAATCAGATTTATGAATGTTAGTTATTTGAAAATTATTTTATAATATGTGATATGGCATTCCAAATTTAGAAAGAGTTTTGCCCAATATAGAACACAAATACGCCTTCCCATACCCCTTTTGTCTGTAGAGCCATGTGTCAAACTCCTTACTGGACTAGTAGCCAAACCTAGAGAGTTTTATGAATTCTCTGCCTGTCAGTAATAATAATAAGGATTTATAATGATAATTTTTTTCTTGAATATTTATATTGATAATAATATCATTACATTGTCAGATTAGTTATAAACCTAATCGAATTAATTGTGGCTTTATTAGTAGATATACTGTAATTTCTGGAATGATAGTATGGGTGCAGTGAAATTCATAAAGATGTACATTCATCACAAACACTAATTTTTAATAAAATAAAATAAATAGTTTTTTTGTAATGTATTATTTTTCAGTCTGGACCCATATAGGTTTTTTCAAGAATATTACATTGGTGTTAAAATTTTGCACAGAGCTAGAAGACCACTGAATATTGTTCGAATTTCTTGTGCAAAACCTGTGCCTGGGTCCTAATTATAGCCTTAAAATTTTAAGTTTTCTCAAAATTGACCATTTTATTGTTCAAATGTTTTTCATTTTTCTAATGTTTTTATAGTTGTTGTAAGATAACATTTTCTGAAACCTTGATATCTTTTCGGAGACATTTCGTAGGCATTGTCAAACTCACCCAAATTGACATGCTTTTCCCAACTAAACTTTTATGTGATACTTGAAAATTATATTAATTTATTTTGGGTTGTTTGTTGTTGTACTGCACTGCCTCTTTCATGAGCAGTGATAAAATTTTTTTCAAAGCATCTGGAGAATGACCGTAAATATTTGTAGATTCAAATTTAGTTATTTATTTAATTCTAGTTCAATTTTTTTTTCGTTCTTGTCAATTATCATCACCACATGTTTGTTAGAATTTGGTTGTTTTGGATATTGGACATGGTGCTTAAAATAAAGAAATATATACTTTCACCTTCAATTATGTTACATTGCTTTGAGAAAAGATTATTTAAATCCTATCTACAAAATCATTTACAAGAAATATGTAATGGATATGCTTAAAAAGTCTTTCGCTTAGTATATATTCATGTTTCTGATACGGTAAGTTTCAGAGGCTATTGTGTTCATAATGGTTTGAATATTTAACAATATTTGAAATAAAATTATCCAATTCAATCCTGTCAATTTCATCAAACTAGAGTTCCCTTCAATAATGTTTTTAATAGGCTTTGCTTGATAGTTGTTTACAAAGTATCTTTTTGCTTTCTTGTTACCAACCAATTTTTGGTTCGTGCAATGATTGGTGTTGCAGTTTTGTAGGTTTCCGCATTTGAATAAAGTACTTTTCAAGATCAAGTCTCAAAATTTGACCAATGAAATTTTAAGATTTTATTGTTTTTTATCATTTTTAAGTAACTTTATGCTTCAAGTTAGCTGTGGAAAAACCAAAAACATCCTTCTGTAATGCTTTTTAATTTTTTCATTTCTTAAAATAATGTTACTGAATTCTAATAACTCGTTTTAAAGTGTTTCCTAGTAATCAAGAATCATTATTTTCTTTTATCATTATTTTTATTTTTGTAAATTTTTGTTGCCTGAATAAAAGAGGACTAAAAAATTATGGTTTGGTTTACACTGAGTGCTTCAAAAGGTCGAGGATAAATACATTTGTTAAATATGAAACACTAATTCATTTAGTGACTTAGTTAACAAGAAATAAAAAAGCTGAATCATGATATTTAGTTTTGAGTATTTGCGTTGTCCACAGAATGTTTTAGTGCTACTCAATATTTTTTTGTGGAAATTGCTTACTGGAAATATTATTTTGAAGTTTGGAAATTGTACTCTACATTATATATTGCATACATAAATGTAATATTAAACTCAATTCTACGCAATCTATTTTTGTGTGATGACTTACTTAATTCATTAACCTGGTATAAAACCTATATCAGGCATTGTTCTCACAGAGAAATTATATTTAAAAAAATTTTTTGTTGATAAAAAAATCAACACATTGATATCAGTTTCTGACTTGTCCAAGAATATAAGATGGTCTAGAGATACTATTAACAGCACCACAGGATGATTACAGAGTCTGGAAATGTCGATAAGTAGTATATACTTGAACCAAAAGTCGGAATATGGCATAGATTTTAAGTTATTTAAAATATAAAGGTTGTAATTCTAATATTGTTAGCCCATAATTCATGGTTTCTGTTTGTATTTTTGTAGATAAGATATTTTTCTTTGTATGTGTTTTTTTTTCGCATTAGAGTTGTTTTTTGACATGAGGTAGTATTGTGCATTAGAGTTGTTTTTTGACATGAGGTAGGGTGCAGGGTGCAGGGTGCATGGCAGAAAGTACCTTATATTTAGTCTAATGCCTAATAAGTTTTTATTTTAAACTTGTTTTTTGGTAGACAACAGCAAGAGTGAAAATTCTCAAAAATGATAACCCTGGAGGAGTGTTTGGATTTTCAAACCTGACTCACATTCAAATAGAGGTTAGTTTTTTTGTGTACTTCTTCTGCTTAATTCTTTTAGTTCATTTTTGTATTTTGGTTTTCCAATAGTTATTACAGGTGGTAAATAAGTGCTCATTCCTATTCAATTTCCAGTGTTTTTGCTTCTTTGGTGAGTTTTTAATTTGCTATTTTACGGAGTTAAAAATTGTGATGATGTCTTCATGGTTTTAAACTTTTTGCAGCCCTGGTTTTACACATTGTTAGGGCTAACCTGGTCAACCGACTAGCAAACTGCTGATCTTTTATGAAGCACAGTTTCTTGTTAGGTTGTATTTGTCTCTCAATTTGTTTATTGTCTTAGTGGGCATTGCATTAAAAAAATTCCCTGAAATTTTCTGAATTTATGCAAATTGCAAATTTTATTTCTGTAATTTAGAAAACAAGTTTATTGTGAGCTATGAAATAGTTTTAAGCATTTGGTTCTCGTAATATTTCTTTTTAAATATTTAATAACATATATATATATATATATAAATATATAAATATATTTTATTTAATAAATATTTAATCTATACTTGGTTGTGTTTTGTGATAGTTGTGAGTATCAACAAAAGCTACTTTTATGTAATTTAGATTAGAGTTAAAGTTAGCTATGGGTTTTGCTTAATTTTATTATTGGATTAAAAAAAAGAAAAGATAAGCAATCTTTAACTATAAATGTCTTCTTTAAATTGCATTTACATCTCAATTATGCTTGGTCCTAGATAACTATTTAGTTCTCTAGGACCAAGCATAGTTGAGATGTATTTTTTCAAATTTTGATTTTCAAATCATACAAAAATAAGTTAACATTTTTCAGTAGAATAAGAAGTATTTTTTTAGTTTTTATTTATTTGTAATGTTTAAAATATACTCAATTTTTCAAGACTTGGAAATCAAATTCTTTGACTTTTTATGAATTTATGAATTTTTAAATAATTTTTATCTAATAAACGTTATTTAAACAAAAGTTGTTATTTATTTGCGATGAGTTTGTAATTTCTGTTAGCCATGATGAAAATTTCTTATTTAAAAGTTTCGCGTTAATACTTATGATTTTAAAAAGATTTTCTCTAACGACTGATTTATTCTTCAATATAATTGATTTTACTATTATTTTTAAGGAGTCATCAATAATTGGAGTTGAGATCTCTCGTAGAGGTGGGAACTTGGTTGCACAACAAATATTGATTGAAATATTAAATGGTATGTGTAATTTTTGTGAAGTGACTTTAGATGCCATTATTTAGCTCATATGTGTATATACAAAAAATTCTTGCTCTCTGGCAAAAGACGGTCAGCACTGTTTTTTTTTAAAGGAAAATTTCTTTTACCAAGTTTAATCAAAATCTCGATATTTAGTTTATGGCTCTTTCTTAACTTTCTCATCAACAAAAACTATAGAATGCATCATGAATTGGGGAAATTTCTAGAAATTATTTTTTCATGACAACAGGTTCTTTTTAATGATCTAAAATTTTGAATGAAGTTAGCTTTTTCACTAGCAGACATTTTCACTCCAATTTCCTAGGCAGAATATAGCCTTTTAGGAAATATAAGTAACTCTATATTCTACGTATTATAGTGATCTTATCTTTCGCTAAATAAACTATCAAAAAAATAAATAAAAATTAATTTGATTGTCTGTTGGGAGGTATCGAAACCTTGATCTTTGGTTTGAAAACCAGTGCTCTAACCGCTGAGCTAAAATCACCGACAGTTCGGTGATAAGAGAGAGATAAGGTCATTATAATACCTAGCCTTTTATAACTGCTGTAGCTCCAAAACCATTTCCTAATTTTGCACAGAATTTAGCTTCTTTTTTCACATAAGATACAGATTATGAAAATACCAAAAAACTAAAATTTGAGCTGAACTTCTAAATTATATCATCTTCTTGCATAAAATTTAATCACATAGCTCAAAAAATTAAAATATGAAAAGCACAAAATTTTTGCAAAGATTTGTTTGCGCAAAATACCGTTTCAAACTTATTTGACCTAGAATGTACATATCATCAAAGTATGTACAAAAATCAACATTACCGTGAATGTTCATGACGTGAATTATGACCTCTCTTAGATGTTTTTTTGGTTTTGGTTTTTATTATGTGGTTACAAAACTCAAAATTCTGGGGAAAAAAGAATAAAGAGCACAAAAATCTGAACTAAACTATCTAAAAGAGCACATTTTCTATGATTATTGATATCATGTGTACATATATATTTAAAATATATTTATCTGAGACAATTGATTTGATTTCTATCACTTCAAACCCAATAGAACTAAAATAATGTTTTTATGTTTATATGTGTGTTTTTGAATTGGTAGTTTATCATCAGCATCATCACCATCACTTCCACCACTACCGCTACCATTTTTTAGCAGTGTTTGTAAATTTCTCATTATTCTATAATGTAAGTTTTTTTAAAAATTATATTGAAGAATGTGTTTTACCCATATGATCGATTGCTGAATATCTTTTCATTTGCTATTTTGTTCCAAGAAAGAATATTAAATTTTTTATATTTTTAGATTTAATGGAAATGTAAATTTTTGTAGCATCCAATCTAATGCTATTTTGCTGATTTTCCAATTAATACTTTCTTGTGATCATAGCTTCTCTCATATAAATGTCAAAAACATTAAAAATTGAACTTCAAATATATTTTAGAGCAGATTTCCCTTGCTTAAAGTTTGCTGTGAATATTTGTTTTTAACCAATAAATAAGTGCTTCTGTGGCTTGGTTTCTCTCAACTTTTATTTTGAATAATTTGAACCCTCTAGATATTTATTTTTATTTAATCTTGATTTAATCTTAATTTATGATAATCTTGAGCCATACTCTGATAAAAAACTACACTTTTAACACTTTTTCACATTACCACACAGATTCACACTTCATACTTTTCTTAATGTTTTTTTTTTATACTTTGCTTATTAAAAAAAAAACAAACACAAATCCAGATTCACGTTTTCCAAGTCTACTTTAAAGTGAATTGGTATGCGTCATAAATTGTCAGATCAAAATATTTGTATATCATCAATTCATATACCAAAATCTCTGTACATGATGTAAGTTTTTTTCATCAGAAATGCTTCAAATTTAAGAGTACTTAGGTTGCCTTCTCAAATGTGATTGAATAGTTGTTTATTTGAAAGGCTGATCAGATTTTATGTTTTTCTGCAAAACATTCAAATTAAGTCGTATCGACAATATATCAGCAGAATTTCCTAGTTCACTGACCCTTTTCTGATTTACTCTGACATGTATTCTACTTAGCGCATTTTTACATTGGTTCATTTTGTATATTTTAGTGGCATTAAGAGTTACACCAAGAAGCTTAATTATTGTTTTGATAATCTGGCAATCTAATAATAAGTAATATTTGAGTTGCGTTTGTGAATAGAAGGGTTTTCAAGCATTTTTGCTCAACGATTTTATTGCAAAGTTTGTATCAATTTCAAGCTTAAAGTAAAAATATATCAAAGGCTGAGATCCTAGTTATCGAGATCGTATTGTCATCTGCAAAGCTGTAGATTTCGGATTAACCAATAAACATAGGGAAGTCATTTATAAATATATTAAATAGAATAGGGCCAAGGATCGATTTTTGAGGAGGGCATAGTAATATCAGAAGCCAGTTACTTTTCTGATAAATTTGTTTTAAGGCTATTAGAACTCAAAATAGAGCTTGGTACTTGTATATATATTTCAATTACCATATGTATTTCTATATAAGAACTCTGATAACTCTGTAACTGATAATATCTATCTTGTCTGTGTATGACATTTTAATCAAGATATTTTGAGATTTTTCTTTGAACTCACCTCAAAATTTCTGTGATTTTCTAGGCTCTTTGGTAGCCACCGTTAGCTATCATTTTATAAAAATCTAAAAAAGCAAAAAGAAAAAAAATGATTAAAGCCTGTATAAAGTTTTCCTTTTCGAAAATTAAAATCAAAAATTATGGTGACCTGGGGGTTGCCATCTGACTGCTCATTTTTAAAATGAACTATATTTCCATGTTATTATTTTAAGTTTTTATGTTGGAGTGAAATCTAAAGTTGTTTTTGCACACAAACTATTTTATTTCTTTTATTAGGAGAGACAGAGTTTGCACCTTTTAAAGATGTATTGCAATTCCCAGCTGGTATTGACAAGCGAATATTTTATCTTGCTCCCAGAGATGATGATATCCCTGAGGTATCTTTTAATTTATTTTATTCATAGAAATTTAATATATATATACACATAATATATATTTATATTATGACTTTAATTTTTTCTTAAAAAGAGAAAAATTTTTTTTATTTCAGAGAGATTAGGTTTACTGAGAACAATTTTATTCCACAGATGAGGGCTACAAAATGATATAGAAAATTCTTCGTACTTCGTATTAATTGATGGTTCTACTAATAAATGACGTCTTAGAATATATTTGTTTGGTGGTTTTAATGTATATAAATGTAAAAAAATTTTTGGCGATAAGCTGTGTTTACATTTGAACATAAAAGTAAGAGTTAGAAAGATGTTAAGTTTGTATACATTTAGAATGTTCATTTCATTAAACAGAGGTTTTGAGCGAGTGAAGAGGTTTTGATAATTGATCAAATGAACAGCCTGTTTTTGATGACGATACACATTTTCTAGTTTTGATTTATGAGTGCTGACCCAGGCTATGCTACCATAATGTGTACAAATGCCGAATAAAGCTGTTTTAGTAGTGATTTATTCAACATCGGTCTTGCATTATATAAGGCTACTTTTGAAATTTGAGCTTTCCAGTTGAGATTTTCGTCAATCAATATACCAAGAAACTTAAATTTCTTTTAATAATTACGTTATCTAGGCTTAAAATCGGTAAATCATTTCTGATGACATTTTTATTTTTGTTATGATGAAAAAGAGTAAACTTTGTTTTTTTGATGTTTACAGATAGTTTGTTTGCCTTAAACCAGCTTGAAATAATTACATTTTGTATTCTGTATTTTTGATATTTGGACTCTTAGCAAAGTCAATACCATTGCCAATCCATCTGTACAGACCTCAAAATTTTTCTTTGTTTTATTCTGGTATAGGGAATAGAAAAGCCACCATTTCAGGTATTTGAAAAGATTTATCTTTCCTGTTGTTTTATTTTAAGCATCGAGTTTTTTTATTTTTAAAACCTGTTCTTGTTTGTTTACGTTTGATTTTTACAGAGAAACTAAAACCTGTTCTTGTTTGTTTACGTTTGATTTTTACCCAGAAGCTAAAACCTGTTATTGTTTGTTTACATTTGATTTTTACCGAGAAACTAAAACCTGTTCTTGTTTGTATACATTTGATTTTTACCGAGAAACCAAAATCTGTCCTTGTTTTTTTACATTTGATTTTTGCCCAGAAACTAAAACCTGTTCTTGTTTGTATACATTTGATTTTTACCAAGAAACTAAAACCTGTTCTTGTTTGTTTACATTTGATTTTTACTGAGAAACTAAAAGAAGCCGAATCGGAAGAATTAATTAAAATTCTGCGTGATTCTAGAGGGCAAAATCTGCAAAATCAATATTAATATTAATATATATTAATAGTATATATTAATATTAATAACATTTCAACATTGAAGTCATTTTTGATATTTTAATCAGACAAATTGAAATAAACATTCAATATTTTCAATTTTTCTATGTAAACTTAATTATTACATCTATGTATTTTGTAAGTGAAATGGCATTGTCATACCCTTTTCTAATAAAATGGTTGAATAACTATAACTGCCCACTCTTAAACAACAGTTTGATGTTAGGTTTAGTAAAAATTTTTAAAAATGTTTTTTTGTTTGAAATATTTGTATAGATTTGTGTTTATCTGCTATTGGTGTGATAAGCATATATTCAACTAGTCTGACATCAAGTTATTTAGTTTCTTTAATGTTTAGATATCTTGGCTGATCTCCGTATATAACTTTTAGCATAAATGCTAATTTTTAAATTTGTTCCTAATATATTTTTTTTATGCAAATGTTTACCTTAGATGGATAGGACTTTCACAATGCTTCTTCAACCGATACATGATTCTAAAATTGGAGATAATTCCATTTGCAATGTAACAATAATTGAAAATGACGATCCCAATGGATTGGTGTCTTTTGCTGATTTTAGTACAAATCTAAAAAAACAGATTCGTGAGTATTTATTTGTTAGATATTGCTTTTTCTTAAAAAATTTTAGTATATTTTTTTTTCAGTTGAGGGATAAAATACCATAGTCAAAATAAATATTTATTTAATAGCTTGATAAAAATTTGTAAATATTGCATTATATTTATTTTTATTAATTATTTTTATACCTTCCCATTAAAGTTTATTACCATTAAAGCCTGGTTCTCACCTGTCCTTAAAGAGCGATAAAGACTGATACAGAGTGATATCTTATAAGCGATGAAATTTCCCCGTCTAATGAGAATATTTTTCATTGTTCTTTATCACTCAAAAGTAAGTGATAGTGAGCGCTAGCAGCTATCGTTGTTATCCAATGGAAATTATCACTCATTTCATTGCTCTAGCTTCATTTCAAAGTGTGCCGACTTTTTTTACGCAGGCGTTTTGTGCAGAAGTTTTTTCAAGTCATTAAAAAAATTTTTTTTAAACGAGATGTCAACAGATAAATCTGAATGAAGTCAGTCGTGTTTAATGGAGGATGAATTGCTAGCAGAAGCTGTAAAGAAGCATCCAGCATTTTATGATAAATGTATAAAAGATTATAAAGATAGGAACGTGAATAGAAGCGTTTGGGAGGAAGTTGCAAAGTCATTGGATTTTATAGAAAATGATGAGTAATAACATTTTCTAGAAACTTTTAGATTTTATTTTAAACAACTATATTTTAGAATTTTTTGCTTTACAATACCAGTCTATCCTATAATATAGATCTTAACAAAGATAAACTGGACCAAATTTTATTTTTTCATCAAATTTGTACCAGTTTGAAAACATATTTGTTATCCTTGATGTTTTTTTCAGGAGGTTCAAAATCCATGTTCGATAATCTAAAGAAAAGATTTTCAAAAAAAAAAAATATGTACAAAAAATTTAATAAATCTTGGACTGCCATCTAATAAATCTAAAGATGATGAATTTGACACCACAGAAAAACTTGTACGAAAGGTTACCAAGAAAACGATTCCTTGGCTCCCCTGTTCCAAAGCAATCGAAAAAGAAATCAAAAAATATTATGGACAATTTAAAAGAACTTCTGATGAAAGAGCTGGCTCAAAACGAAGGTGCTGATGATTTATTTGGTGAGACAATTGGACCTGAACTCAAACAACTGAACCTAAGTAGAAAGTACATGGCTAAAACTGTGATTTGAAACATAATTTTTCATCATCAAATGGATGTTATTGACTCTCAACAGTATATGCTCACTCATATCCAACTGAGGTTAATAATCTATAAGGTTTTTTAAGCCCAACTAGATCTTCATCAAGCCATGTGTTTCATACACAGACATTTTGCAATATTAGGGAGTTTTTAGTAGAGATTTGCTAAACATGGAAAATTATATATATTTGTTAAGTTTTTAACATAAGATATAAAATTATGATAATCATGAGCAAATGTTTATATATTACTATTGTCCATTATTATGAACCTGTTCTATGTGCATACTCCATTTTACACGATAACTGTCCTTCTTCCTTCTTCACTAGTCATGTAATCAGCCAAAGCAGGTCATATAGTGATGGGCTCGTGTTTGTCTCTTCTACTTCTGATGTTGTTGATTCATTGAAAACAACCATCAGTTTAGTGTTAAACAGAAGACTTCCATTCACCAGGTGTAATATTGCCACCTTATCCTCAGAATTTAATGAACCTACTGTTATAATACGATGTTGTGCTTGTTTGCAGTAGGTAGTTATGTAAACCGTAGATCTTATAGATTTCAGTAAAAACCGCCATCTTGCAATCATTATACCAAAAGCATTTTTGATTACTCTACATGCTTGTGTATGCCAATTATTGTGCATTGCCAGTAGCCAAGAATTTCAACTTTGGCAAAAATCGCTTTGCGGAATATTGTGTCTTGTTTTTTTAGTTTTTTGGTTTTACTAGTTTTAATAAATGATCGAATCTCTTTGGGTTCATACAAAAATATCTAAAAATGTATTCTCTATCATTAGTTCGTAGTTCTGTAATCAGGTTTGCATACTGATATGATGCATCTGATATGGATGCTTTGTCATAAAAAATATACTGCTAAGATATGGAGTTCGTAAAAGGGCGTTGCGAGATATACAATTACATTTACAATTTTATTACATTTTTATTACATCTTTATGATGGGCACAAACTTTACAGTACACTTCTATTACTTATGCTATATTGTTTTCTGTAATAATTTTTGAGCAAATATCCAATCTTCAAAAGTAACGAGTGTTTCTTCTTTATTTATCCTTTTTCCGTTTTATCCGTGTTTTTTCCTTTAATGACATTGATGGCCATAATAAAGATAACAAACAATACAAATGATATAACTAATGATGCTATTCTAAATAAATCAGAAAATATGCCATGAAAACCTGATAAAATTAAATTTTTAAATGTTCAAGTTATTTTATTAAGAAATAGTAGCAAAAGATCAACACTAGTATAAAATGGAAGGAGGTGATAAATTTGATAAAACAGTTGCATTTGGCCTTATTAAATATTATCACCGCTGACCGCATTTTCTTTGAAATATAGAAAAAGGATTAAATAGTTTAACTTTATAATTGCCCATGTTTAATGCATATCCAAGGTTGCAACAAAAGTTGAACCACAAATATAAAAAATCTGCAGATTAAGAACACTATTTAGAGAAACAGTGTATTTTGTACACTTACAGTATGGTGAAAAGAGAAGAATAAATATATAATTTTTAATTTGAATAGTATAAAAATAATAATATAGTTGTAAAAAAATATTTTTAATTTACTTTGTCTTTGGTTCAAACTAACCTACCATTTACCCTAGAGTTTAAATACTAGTAACATTTCACACTAGCAATGCGTCAACAGAAAATTAGGAAGCCATAAAGTTTTAATTTAAAATTTATAGATTCATCATGCCAATCATAACAACTAAAAATTTACTTACGTCATCATCAGTCTATCATGTTGGAAATCAAAAATCTAAAGCTAAAAATAGCGAATGTTTTGACAAAATTATTAGTACTGTAACATATCACCATTTTTAGCTTAAAATTTTAAAATTGGTACACGCGATATCAACTTACGTGATAACATAACAGAACACCATAAATATCTTCCAGCGTATCCTATCCTTTTATCCTTTTACGTACGCATACGCGATCGCTTACGTCTCATTGATAGGCCTGTGCTAGTATATGATGATTCATTTATTAAAACATTTTTTCCTCAAAATGACTTTCTTGAAACAATAAAATTTCTTTTTACTAAAACCTGGTTCCAATTCGATGGAAGAATCTACTGTCAAACTGACATTGGTGCCATTGGTAGGCCTATTTTCTTTAGTTGTTTTTGAAATTTGCATACAAGCACATGAATCACTTGTCCTTTTTACCACATCATATTAGCCATAGGTGTGGAAACACTTAGTTGAAGGCATATTCACAGTTATCAGACACCAGTTTTACCAGTAAGTAGTTTGACAAAATATACTGTACAATCTGCAAGTAACAATATCAACTTTAGCAATTGAGGATTCTTTACAGTTTGCATATTATATCTAGTTATTTAATTTGTACTAATACGTTCTTCGAATATTTTGCAATTTAAATTACCAAAACCTATAAAAACTTAAAAATTTAAATCTTGTCTGATGACAGGAGGAGCAGGTTGTCTCCTGAAATGTCACAAAATTAAAAATTATTTAACTCATTAGGTTTTTTAATTTTCTGATATATAGCATATCTTGTTATAGTTATAGAACTATTAGACTTCTCAAGAGAACCTATTGTTAAGCAACCATACTGTAAATTCACGCTTTTAAAATTTCCAGTGCCTGGTGTTTAAGGTGGTTTTTGTAGGAGATGGTTCCTAGAAGCGTAATCATATTTCTAAAATGCTTTGTTACAGGTGAGAATGGTATCAATAGCACACACATAAATCTCCTTGTGACAAGATCAAAAGGCACATTTGGTACCATTATTGTATTTTGGAATTCTTCACGTTTATTTGATGACTCTTTTAACATCTCTACCAATGATGATATATCACCTTCTTCTGGTTCCATTCAAATTGAAGATGGTCAAAATTCTGCGTCATTGAAAATTTATATATTAAATGACAAGGTAGTTATCATTATATTAATTATTTTTATCATTATAATAAAGAAATTATTACTATATTTATTCTACTCTCCTCAAGTGGAAATAATCCTGAAGTGGGAATAATTTTTAGGTGCTTGTTATACAGATTAAAATTAGATTAAAAAATATATTTTCTTTTAAATAAAGTGATTAACATGTAAGCCAAATATGTTCTTTTTTTTTTTCTGGGCAAATGATGTCAGGTTGCCAATTATTCTGATTTAATATATACTATTCTTTGTGGATTCTTTGTGAATTTTTTATTTAAAGTTCCCAGTGATAATCAAATTAACTGCAAGAGTGCTGATATGAATAATATTACAATTCCAATTAAGTTGCCAGATAATTATGAATTATGAACAAGTCATTGAAATTTATCAGTGAAAACTTATATGCTTAATGGGAGCTATGGGACTGCATTTTAACTATTGTGTTCATCCGGCATGGTGGTAGTTGTTCAAACAATCAATGATCAAACAATGAGGAAAAATACAATTTCCTTGAAATATTGTATTAGTTTATATTTTCTGATAAAAAGTTAGCACTAACCTGCATTTTTTGTTTTACTTTCATTTCAAACTTTAGTTGACTTTTGGCTGCTATTATATATATATATATATATATATATATATATATATATAAAACAAAAATTGCACCACAGAAGTTTGAAAATTATTGTTATTATTTCAATGCGTGGAAAAGAGGTATATATTTTATTTATGTCCTAGAAGAACATAAGCTTTTTATTTAAAGGGGAGAAAAAATAGTACGAATCTAGTATGAGAGATAGCTTCATGTATGATTTTACAGTGTTGTTCCATAAATAATATTTTTACCTTAGTTACCTGAGGAAGATGAAGAATTTGTTATTACATTGACAAATGTGGAAGGTGGTGCTGCTATCATTCCACCAACTATTTCTTTATTTACAATTCTGGCTAATAATTTCCCTGTAACTCTTTCACCTTCACATGTTGTTGCTAAAGAGGGTGAAAGTGTCCAGCTTGAGCTTAATATTTCACAAAAGATGTTAGAAAAAATTTATGTACAAGTGCAAACTTTTTCAGTATCTTCCACTGATGATGATTTTATCCCGCTCAATGAGACCATAACATTCCTACCTCTTGAGGATAGAAAATCAATTTATATAAAAATTCTAGATGACGATGTCCCAGAGAAGAATGAGACTTTTTTTGTTTTGCTTACTGCTACTTCTGGAGATACTGTATTGTATGAAAACATCTCCTCAGAGTTTACTATAATTGCGAATGACGATCCTTTTGGAGTGTTTGAGTTTCATGATAATCAAGCAAATTTTGTAGAGGAGGGTGATGTTCTACAATTAAGGTATAAGTAATATATGTTTTTATGAATGCATAAAATAAAGATAATTTTGCTTTCAAGATGTGGAAGAAACCATTTCCTTTAAGTTCTAGGCATTGACAAGGAGAAAAATTTTTATTTCTTAGCATAAAAAGAAAGGCTTTTATTGTTCTATAATAAGTGAAGTGGCGCGTTTTTGAATTATTACAGAAAGTTACGTGTAACTAATTTTGAATAGTACTTATCATATGATTTTTTTACGCTATGTGAATTTTTAAAAAAATCACGCATTATTTAACTAAACTAAATTACAAATAGAACGTTTTTTAGGGAGCAAGCTCATTTGTTAGTAATGATTTCTTTAGACTTGAAGGAAAAAAACTCTATTTTATTTCAATTTCTTTTTGTGGAACAAATTGGTTTTGGGTCGTCTTTTTTTACAGTTATTGTTTTTTTTTTTATTCCAAAAGCTCAGTAATCATTTATCAACGTGATACTTTGAAGCATTGGGAACACGGTATTTAAAGGAACGAGAATACGGTATTTAAAGCAATGGGAATCGAGTATTTAAAGCAACACTTCAAAGACTAATTCGGTTTAGTTTAGTTTTACAGTTGGATTTTGTTCTTCATATTTGACAATTGTCTTATTCATTATAGATGCATGACAAAAATGCAATCTTTTGATCATTAGTTTTATATTTGAGTGTTATATTTTGTATTTTTGATATTTGTCGTTTCTATAATTTATTATTACAGAATTGACCGACTAAAAGGAACGTTTGGCAATGTGTCAGTACATTGGAGAGCTGCTAGTTTTCATGATGAACCAGTGCTAGAAAGAGAACTTGTACCTACACATGGAATGGTCATGTTTAAAGAAAATCAATCACACGGAGTAGTTATTTTTACTGTAAGCAGAGATGGTGTAGCAGAAATACAAAATAATTTTTTTATTCAACTTGTCAATTTGACTGGAGGTACTAATTGTATGTTTTTTCTTTGTGTAATTAAGATATCTGCACTGTGTGTGGTTTATATGTATTGTATTGTTTCTGGTGCCAATCATTTATTGTTGCTTTTTAAAATTATGTTTTGGATCTGTAAACTTGCTGTGTTTGTTTAATGATCATAATGATGGTTTTAAGTTACCACATTGGAGTACTGAGATGATTTTAAATTTGTATTTAAGGGTTTGGACACCATCAACAGGATAAAAAAAATCTAGCTCGGACATTGTTGTTACTTTTTTTTCAATTATCCTGTGTAATTCTAGCCTTAGTTAATGAAAAATTGTTTTTTTTGCCTTATTAGAGCATGTGAGGAAAATTGATGCCAGCAAATTTTTGGCTAGATTAAAGGTGTTACTGAAATTAATACCCTGTAAAAAATATTTTTACTTATATACTTTTTTAATAAAGAATTCATTAGAGGAAAAAAGTTTTTTCTTTTAACTGATAAATTTAAATAAAGAAATATTGGTGTCATATTAAAAATAGTTTTGTTTGTTTGGTGTCATATTAAAAATAATTTGGTTTTCCTTATGTCATACCTTATTACAGGAAATTAACAAGTCGTAAAATTAACATGGGGAATATGGCCAATGACACATAGTGTTAAATGACCCGGTAGTTTTGTATATCCAGCTACTGCATAGTTATCAAATTTATTGTTTTTTTTCTTTCTTGAACTCGTTCCTTTGTTTAACATATGGTTTCCAAGGTGTTCTGTACACATGAAAACCCTTAATCCTGTAAAAAATGTAATCAAATTTTCTTGATAAACAGCCATCTCTATTATAATTGTATTTTTAAGAGTTTTCTTACTTTTTTAATTCCACCTTTTGTTTTAATTATAATGAAATTCGATTTTTATTATTACGTAGAGTTTATTGCTTTACACACGTTCTTTTGGTTTTGTGTCATGGCAAGCAAACAACGCAACATGTCGTTTTAAAAGTACTTTACCAGTAGTATCAAGTCGGACTCAAAAAAATCAAATAGAACATAATTCTTCCATACATAGACAATTCTCCTGGGTTCTCAGATTCACAGTAAGATAGTGTTATTGATGATTTTGATGAAATCCAATCTCATAACAAGAAACCACTCGTGACATACAAAGAAGACAAAAAGCAGAAAATTGCTAAATACGCTGGTTCACCTGGTGTAGCTAATGTTATCAGGTTTTTCAAAAAAGATTTCTCTAACTTGTCTGAAGGCGCTGTGCTTGGCTTAAAAAGTGTAAGCAGGAAATTAAAACAAAACCAGTAGAATGTGGAATCATCTCCAAAAGAAGAGGCATACTAGACACAAAGTTATGTCTGTTTATTAAGAATATGAGAATGGCAGGAGGCGCTGTTAACACTCATGCTGTTTGTGGAATTTTAATGGGCCTTATTAAATCTTGCAAAGTATGCTACATATTTGGAGTTTGTGATTACAAGAAGTTGGCTTCATTCAATCACTTTACAAAAGAATGAAATTTTTCCATTGCGTAATTACTACATCCAGGCAAATTTTAACAACCTCATTATGGGAAGACGTGAGAACCCAATTTCACTTTGAAAATGCTTCAGCAGTAATTGAATGTGATTTTCCCGATCAATTCATTTTGAACATTTACCAAAGACCGTCAAAGTAAGTTCCGACAGAGAATGTTTCTATGGCAGAAAAAGGTTCTAAACATATCTCAAGAAAAGGTGGCAATGAAAAGAGCGGAATTACTGCAACTTTATCGCAAATGTTTGATGAAAAGATTTTGCCATTCCAATTGATTTACGCTGGGAAAACAGTTTGCTCGCTCCGAACAGTTGAATTACCAAGAGGTTTTTGCTTGATCTTCAATCAAAAACATTTGAGCAACAAAAAAGAAACAGCTTGTCTGGTAATAGAAGTGATCAATCCCTATCTTTGTAAAATGAAAGAAGAACTTGGACTGCTAAATGATCAAAAGCACACTTATAATTTGGGAGCTTTCAAACCCCAATCAACTGAAAGAGTATCCAACCAGATTCAGCTTCTAAATATGGTTCCAGTCATGGTGGCAAAAAATATTGACTCACCTCCTGCCTCCTCTTGACTTAACAACAAATGCATCAACGAAAAAAATGGAGAAGAGATCATTCAGTGAGTACTTTACAAACGTTATTACAAAGGAAATGCTTCTAAACCCCGATCGTGACGTGACAACCATTGAAGTTGATCTTCACTTGTCAACTTTAAAACCACATGAAGAGCATTTACGAGTTTTTCCAAACTGAAAAAGATCGTAACATCATCACTGCTGATTGGAGGGCTGCTGGAATAACAGAAAAATTAAAAAGCGTCAGAGAAGCAAATAGTTCATATCATACAAAAAAAAATTACTTACTGTAAAAAAATGTTTTTCCTATTTTTTTCTCTTCTTTCTCAAATTCACGTTAATTAAATTAATTTTTGAAAACAACCTTGTGCAACCGCATTAATTAAATGCTTTTTTCAACAAAAAAATGTGTTGAACTGCATTAATTTCTTGACTCGCTAGTTTCCTGTAATAAGGTATTAAAATAATTTGGTTTGTTTGGTGTCATATTATTGGTAATTCTAATTTTGAATGGTTTGGTTAAGTTATAACAATGAATTGAATGTTGTTTGAAACTCAAATTTGTGTTCTAAATGAAATGATTAATTTGTAACACAACTTTTCAGAATACTACTCAGTTATAATCATCATGTAAACATAACAAGAATTAGACTTGATATAAAATGTTAATCTGGTTTGAATTCACTTAGGGCATCATACATAATATAAAATATATAGTAGTTTTAGTATCAATTTAATTTGTCATTTATGTTTTAGAGCCAGCAGTATTTGGTGTTAAAAAGGATGTACTGATTAATGTCAAAAGTAGTGACTTCCCGAATGGTGTTATTGAAATAAACAGTAACCTTTCTGCACAAATACTTGCTGAAGATAAGGATGACTCACCTTTGTTAGGAAAACTGGTATTTCAGAGAAGCTATGGAAGTTTCTATTCTGTCAAGGTAAAATCAAAATTTTACTAATTTTTCAAATATAGAGTTTGCGCAGTGTTCAGGTCTGGTCGTAAGAAAAATTACTGGTGAACAAGTCAAACAAGTCAAGATCAGTAAAAATTTGTTTTTTAACCGTTTAAGAGAAATATTTTAGCTTATAAAGAAGTTTATTCTC